>JACATO010001005.1:0-260000 GCA_018389105.1 Nautilus pompilius | reverse complement strand
ATACGTATTGGTATCAGAACCTACCTTGCACATCCATGAGGCACGGGCCAAACGTCACTGCGCACAACTATGACGTAATCCAAACGCCACCTGCTGCTCTGAGTACAAATGATAAAGATGCTTGCCCTTCGTAACCAAAAATGGCTGTTAAAAAGCAAACAATGCAACCAGGGGTTAAGGAATATCTGGTGAGACCAGACGACTTACCCCCCGCCCCCCAAACGCCCAAAGCGATCATTAACCCGTTAGGCGTTTCTCCAATCGGGTACCTACTTGACAAACAAAGGCATTTGTCTAAGGCTTCGGTCTGCCAGAGGCCCGAACTCGGGTCTTCTTGCTTGCAGGGAGAGTGCGCTACAACAACCCAAACTCCTTCAGCCTTATAGTAAACTCTGACGCGCGGCTGAGACCCATGGAGCACAGTGCTCGAGAATGACACCCAACCGTTGTTACCCACAAGGCCGACAGCTGACGGGGGTGAGACAGTGGAGCCGGGTACCATCCTAAAGAGACCTGGTAACTGCGGGTGGTCGCGATATATCACCGGTCACACGAGGCCTCGTGGGACTGGGCGATCAAACTGATCAGAGTCAGAAACCGATATCGCGAAACGTTGGACTATGCTATCACGCAGTTCCCTCGTGACATCCATGCAACAGTACGTCCTATCCCTCCATGAGATCGGCGGAAAAGCTGCTAGATATCAGCTTAATGCTTTTCTTCTTCTGCTATTCTGTGGATTCATTATTTATGCTTCAAGGGTTCTCACTTCCTACTGGCATAACTCTGCACAACTATGACGCACAACCAAACGTCACACAGCCCTATTGTGCACAACTATGACGCACACGCTAGATTTACTTTTCGTGAGAAAAGTGCTGTAGGTTTTCTATATTTTACTATCCCTTGTAATCGAGGGGTTCATTTAGCGAGAAAGAAAACCAAATGTTATCTCGATGTGATTAAACAATATCAAAATAAAAGGTCAGGTTACTAAATTAATGATAAACAGCCACAAAACAACATTCGTTCCATGCACGACGTTTGTTCTAACCCGGAGTACTTCCCATAAAAGCAGGATTCTTGTAAGAAACGCGTATCTACCCATATCCGTAATAGACAGCGTTGGTTAAGTTAATCCGTCTTACCACTGTCTTGTGGTCTGGGTGCTAAAACAGTGTTCTGACGAACCGGAAGCGGAATAGAAAGAGGTAGAAAAACCTCGCCAACATTTCCAATGCACAGGTTCTTTTACATCTTGAAATTATTCATTTTCACGGTCACTTTCTCATTCGGTTCACATGACGGTTATTTTGCCGTCAGCCTCGTAACATTTACTTGCAAAGGGATAATTTAAATAAATTTTCTAGAAGTTTGTTTGTTTGTTTTTGACAATTTTACCACCCTTTTTTTTTTTTATTTCGACACTATTTCTTTGTTTCTCGTACGCCATTGCCTGCAAGGGAGACAACCCTGGTGAGGCAGCCTAGTTACGCTATTGTTCGCTAGGAAGCGTTTTCATTCCTGCGTCGCTCGGGGCCCGGTACTTCCTCGTGCGGTAGCGAAATCCCTCTTAAAATCCATCGTCTTCTTACAGATGCGTGGTAAAGCGTACTACCCAGAAGAAATGCACGCGGCGCGGCCGGTTGTTTTAAAAAAACCTTCATAAATCTTACGCGTGGTAGATTTCGCATCGTCTGATGAAGATTCCTCCTCCCTCCCCCACCTCGCAATAAAACGTTTAAAACGCGTTCCAGAGGGAGGGCAACTCGGCCACCCATCCTCGAGATAAGTAAATGATAAATGTCGACTCGTTATCGACGTTCGACGACCGCCACGTTAATTGGCGTCACCTCGTAACGGGGAACGATGGCAGAAATTAATAACGGCGTCAGAACGGACGCGATCGATGAAGTCCGTGTCCCCGGTCTGTATCAATCATGGAACGCACTGACTAAGTAGGTAATTGACTTCGATTGCCTGTGCCGGTTTTATTTTGCAGTTAAAGACGTCCATCTGATTGTGCAGGCTGTATCTTGGCCGCTGGTTGGGGGGGGGACCCGATCGAAGGAAGGCAGCCGAGCGCGTACTCTAATTAGAATCGCGAGAATGAGGTGGGTTTCTTAATTGCATAACGTCACAGTAACGCAATACGGAGAAGGAAGGGTACACCGCCCCTGCCGTGATAATCTTGTCAGCCTGTTGCTGTTACAGTATGTTACCAGAAGAAACACGAGAACCCTACCGTGGGAAGCGTGCGTACGCTTAAGGGTCCTACAAAACTGTGGATAACTTGGCATTAATAACTGGCAGCTCTACGGCGCTCGGCGCCCCAGCAGGATAAAGGGACAGCGATTGGGGGCTTGGATGAGCGGCAGTTTTACGATAGTGGGGGGGGTCGAAGTTTCCCTAAAGCTCAATCTTGCTTCAGATCTGCCACAGACGCGGGAGAAAGTCCTCTTTTTTTGGAGGGGATGGGCAGTTGGCGATCAAGGGGATCTTTCCAGACGCGTCCGATTAGATTCATATCAGGGCTTCTAGGTTCCCACGAACGAAGAACCTGTTCTCCCCTTTTTGTTGTTTGTTTCTTCAATGGGCGTGGCACCATCTTCTTGCAGAAATATTCCCTTAAAGCGTACTAACCCTCTCCCCCTGTTGGAAAAGTCTCGTAAGATGATGGCAAAGACTGGATGCGTGGGCGCCAGAATCCAGACGTCCATCAACGAACACCTGGCCCAGACTTTCCAGTGTATCCTTTTCGTTGGCCCCTGAAAATTCTGCGCTTTGTTTTTGCCTTTCGTGAGAAGTGGCTTTCACAGAGCTGCACTACTGTAGTCCAGTTTATGCAGCTGTACACCGTTATATATAGACAATACTGGTGATGTCTGCGAGCCTTGGCGTACGAGGGCTTTTTCGGCTCGTCCTGTAACCGCTGATGGCCGTTCTGGTCGATGGTTAGATGGTCTTTCATTTGCTTGACGTTAGTTAAGAACGATGTCCCGTTTGCAAATCCAAGATTCTACGCCATCTGTCTCTCAGTTTGACAGTCTGATCTGCCAACCCTGGGAAGGCACTCACCACGACCTCCCTGTGTGGACACGCTCAGTCACGTGTGCTAACACACGGGTGACCGCTTTCGGTTTAGAGTGATAAGAAACCCACTGTGGCAATCAACTCTGTACATGCTGCGTGGGGGGGGAGACAACTCGAAAGATCTTGTCTAGCAGGGACGATGAAGGAGACATGGTTCTGAGGCATTAAACTACGTAATAATTACCATTATTCGGTTCTTCGATTAGCCTCTTTGCTTTGGGGTATTTCAACTCTTTTACTTTCACTCTAACAGAGATTTTGAATGTAATTAGGTAGAAATTCGCTCCGTATTTCTCGTACATTGTTCGATTGGTGCACAGGCAATGTTGGCCCTCTTTCCAAATGTTTCTGTTGGTTTATAGACTGCAGTAATGCTCCAGGACTCCCATCGCTTCTCCACCTCTCGCCACTCTTTTCCCAAGCTAGACTGACTGCAGACGCCGACGCCAGCTTTATTTCCGATCATCTTTACGCATCGCAATATGTATATGACAGGACGTGAATGTCTATTAAAGATGGTGTTCTGGTTTCTGATGTGAGACAAAGATCGTCACCGTGACGCATGGTAAATTTTGCGTTTATCGCCTGTTGGTTACGGAATTAATTTACAGAAAGTAGAGGCCTACAGCTCCAGCTATGTTAGAAAATGCCTACATTAAACCCTCTACTTTCTGTAAATAAAGCATCTCTAAAATATTTTCGTTTCTATGGAATTAATTACGACATTAAGTCGACACACCGAAGATGCGATCGGACCAAATTCCTACGAAACGGGTCCAAGCATCTTTTTTTAGTTAACACTTCGCCGTCCAGCCTAACTCTTTGACAGCTCTATTAGCAGCCCGATTACTTTGAAATATTTTTGTTTTAACACAATCCAACTGTAAGTTTATTTTTTCAACAACAAAAACAAAAACAGCATTGAGATTTTTTTGTTCATTTCAAATTAGCTTCTTTTTAAAAGTTAGTAGTGAATGCCATCTTTTACTCGATTGACCATTTTAACAGCCGGTTTATGCTTGGCTGGCTGTTTATCCCTGTCGTCTCCATCATTTACTCTTGCATTAATCTGGGTTTCTTCTCCGCATACGAGTTCGCAACTATATCGTTTGTTTTTTTTTAAAATTAAAAAACAAGGTCTCAAAATCAAACCTTGTAATATCCGACTAAACCCAATTTTAAAATAAAATTATAAACCATTTAGAACCATCTCCATTCATAATTTTAAAATCTTCCAAAGTGTGGCAAAATCTACTCCATTCTTCACATCGATCATCCTTTGGAAATTATCCTCAAAAAAAAAAAAACGAGAATTTATTATTTTTTAAAGGCTGAACTCCATACGTTGAAAAATCTATAAGACGTTTCATCTTTAATCAGGTCTGAAAGACTAACGAAGTTGAACTGAACGGTTTGGAATAGCTAAGTCTTCCTTCATTACTCCCCTTTTAAAGACGCAGCATCAACTATCTCCTAATTGTATGATATAAGAGCCTTTTGTATCGATAATTTATATATTAAAAAAAAACAAGAAAAACCGCCAGACGTTTGCCAATATACTGGAATACTGCTCCCTTTTTAACAGATATGGGGGGGAATTATTTGGCTCAGCTGATCTTTCAGATTTGAACAGGTTTAATCAGGTCTTAATTCTGTTTACTGCATTGGCAATAATGGCCATTTCTCTTCGTAAATGATGCACTTGAGTCACTTTTTAATGGTATAAACATGAGGAGAAATATCGATCCAAACCACTTCTTTTGGTTTTTGCTCAGCAGTTCAAAAGAATTTTCTGGATATCTTTTACCGTTTGAATTCACATAAGACTAACATCTACAACAGTGTCATTCATACTTATTTTTTTCCAAGTTTGCTGTTAAACAAAAGCGTATTAGTTAGAACAGGTTTTTTTACTCTGATCAAGGGCACGAGGAAGTCGTATAAAGGAAACTCACACCTAATAATCGTTAAAGTAATAACGGCTGGCAATGGCGCTGCTCTGTAAGATACCCAGACACCGACTAGTCCAGACATCCTAACTTTGATTCATACTGTATGCAGCAGCTTGGTGGCTAATGGCATTAAATCGTAGAATGAAACCCGCGCGTCTAATAGGGACGTGGATCTATCGTCGCTCGAACTTAAATCGTGAACTTTAACCGGAAAACTCGCGAGAGTTGGCAGCTCTGGTCTTTTCGGCTCCGCGACTGAGGATCTCTAATACGACTTAATGAGCCCCGAGACATACCCGTTGTTACGACTATTGCTACCCACTTAGCTACCCAAGCGTCGAGGGAGAGGGGGGACCGGCCCCTGGCGAGAGACGCCGCCATTAGGAGTTTCTTTCCACGCGCGGCGGTAGGCGCTAATGACATTTCCTCCGAGACACCGACCGTTTGTCCGGTTGGCGTCAGCCCGCCGTGCTTCCTTGACGGCTTGGTGGACTGGGATCTCATCGCCCGGTAAGTGGATGATGTCTGGAGCGCCTCATCGATGGCGAACTTGGCGAAGAACGTTATCGAAAAAAGTGCGAAAATGCTACAGGAATCTCTGGTTCTGGCACTGGACCATTACCGTCGAGATGCTTTGTTGTTGTCAAGCAGCATCTGATAAAAGGCAAGAAGGCCATTAACGGTTAGCGAAGACAGCTTGGAATATAATAATAATAATAATAATAATAATAATAATAATAATAATAATAATAATAATAATAATAATAATAAGAGAAGAAGAAGAAGAAGAAGAAGAGAAGAAGAAGAAGAAGAAGAAGAAGAAGAAGAAGAAGAGTTGTTAATAAGGGTGGTTGGCAGAGAAGCGAGATGAAAACCAACTCTCTTTGTCACAAAGCTGGTTAACCGAAAACCCAATTAAACATATTTTCTTTAACGCTTACATTACGAAATGTAAAATTTAGGATTTTTAAAGGATATTTTCCCACCTTTAATCTGAAGGTGAAAATAACAATGAATTTAGAAATTGCATGAATTCGAAACTTCTGCATTAATCGGCCACAGGAAAAGATAACTCTTGTTTAGTAAAACGTCACGTGCGAACAAACAGGAAGTCGATAGAGTTTCACAACATGGCTGCCAGATCCCTCCTCCCCCCCCCGCTTTAAATTGGCAGTAGCATCTTACCGTATGATGGAGGCACAGCGTATACAAAACCATCAACTAAGCTAAAAGTGTGCGACGTTTACTACTAGAGAGAGGATGGTGACCTTAACACGACGTCAAATAGGGAAACCCCGAGGGCAGGGGGAACAGTTGCGATGTCGCAGCACGTGGTTGGGTTGGGTGGGATCTCGGCGTCCGGGGCCCCCTCTCCTGTCAGTCAGTAGGTCAGGGGTAGTAGCAGCGCCGAGCCGAGAAATCGATAGACCGAGTTTAGAGGGAAGGGAAGCGTCTTAATTAAAATCCATTGTCCTAAGCGATGCGCCCGCCCCTCCCGTGGTCCCGGTCGGGGTCAGCTCAGCGAGGTCAACAACAGACAATCGCGAGCGGTGAAGCTGTGAGTGAGGGGTGGAGGGAGTTTGCGGATGATTCCGCTTCAAGTTGGCGAGGAGGATCGAGCCGGGTCGCTTAATGTTCTTCGCGACAGAAGCGGGGTCGGTCCTCGGCTGGGTGCCGGTTGTGAAGACGGCGTGACGAAAGGAAAGAAAGAAGCAGACGACGGACATTTAAGCGAGCCCGCGAAAAGTGAATTGGTTATACAGGCCGCGGCGACCGTGTCCTCAGGGGGACAGCCAGAGCAGTTTTCGACTCTGTTCTGACAGCTCCCCTAACTAGCCGCTCCCCTGTCGCCATGGTATCCGCGGCTGGAACGGCGAAACTGCGGCTGCAGCCTCGTTTTCAGATTCAATTAACTAATAATAATAATAATAATAATAATAATAATAATAATAATAATAATAATAATAATAATAATAATAATAATAATAATAATAATAATAATAATAATAATAAAATAATAATAATAATAAACGGTCCCCCGCCCGCCCCCGTAATCGTTCGTTTTCGCCTCAAAACGCCACTCTACCGGAAATTGCCGAAGTACGTTCTCGGAATAAGGTGTCTGGCCGGGCTCTAGCTGAAGCTGTTAAAGGGTCGCAGAAATGACCCAACAGTGCTAAACCTATCGCATGGATGAGGCGATTAGGGATGGCGTTCGATTTTAGGGGAGTAAAAAGCGAACAATTCTGGGAATTTTCAGTACTGTCTAAGTTCCCGTTTTTCTTCGCCGATGAGCCGGTGTAGGGGAGATACGATACACCTTTGTAAAATACGGCCGTACGTCTCCGCGCCAGAGTTGATGGCGTAGGGGTTAGACATCACGGCTGCAGTGATTAATTCCATGTCGTTCAATAAGAACTTTAATGACTACCGTAAGAAACTAGGGATAAGAATCTTAACGATTGTGAAAGATAACTAAGAGGTTTCAGCTTTAACGACCATTAAGGAAGCTAAACGGTCTTCTTCAATGACTGCCCTTTGTTACTAAAATATCCCGTTTACATGGTGTTGACACTGGCATTAAATATGAAAGATACTAAAGTCACGTAAATGCCAAGTAAAAATGGTGTTCTAGCTCTTTATATAAAGTCATAAGGCTGAAATAAAGATTAATATCTAATCAGTACCGGTAAACAGCCCCCTTTTTTTCCTTTTAAAACACCTGCGCATCCTGTTTTAACACAGGTAAGATGTCCAGATCCTATCCAAAGACACAATTGCATTAGTAACTTTCTCTCTTTTTTTGTCAGTTTTTTGCCGTTGTTGTTGTTCACATGTTTACTTAGCCAGAAGACTGGTTATTAATAACATCAGTTCTAGTTTATGATTGACATCTTTTCTTTGATGTCTCGCTGAATCAATTAATTCGTCATATTTGACCTCGCTTTATGTAAAAGAATCAGTCATGCAAGACGGGCATGTTTTATTGGCGAACAAAGTTGCCGCGTCACCGTTGTGGCGTCTGTTCGCTTTTTGATGTCAACTAATAAATTTTTTATGCTTCTGAATTTACTGCTGCGTAATTAAATTGAACAGACGGGGAATAGATAATAGTTTTCCTGTTAGGTCGAGATAAGGGTTTAAAACGGCCCCTTTGTGCCACACACTGTAAACAACAAGTAGCTACAATATACAGTAAACACTCTGGCGGTGTCCCTTTAACGGTAAGAAAGATGGCTACCGGTCAAAACAAAAAAAAAAAGAATTTGGATAAACAGATGAGGAAGACATAATTAGGAGACCAGCGGGTAACGAAGACATGGTATTCGGCCAGAGAGATAAGAACAGTTCGTGTGATGTCGACCGAAGAATACACGACCAGCTCGAGCCGACGAATCGTGTAATCGGAACCAAACAACTGCGAAGGTCGTTTAGAATTCACTAGACTCTGATATCAACCATGTGCTCGTTTTTAATACAGGTAAATTAGGCCGTAGCTTCACTCTTTAAGCCGACAGGTACGATACATTTGTCTCTTTCACTGTAGAGTGCATGGGTGGCCGAACTTAATGAATCTGAGGGGCCGCATACGGCATTCTTCAGATGTTCGAGAGCCGCAAGACATAAACAAACTTTACATACTTATTTTATTAAAAATATATTCTATACACAATCAAGAGACGTATGTGTGGCCCATTTGAGATTGAGGAATTGTTTACTCCGTTGATAATGAAATACATATATACTGTAAATGTATCAAATTATTTCCAAGTCTCGATTGATAGGTAACTGGATCATTTCTCAACTCTATTTGTCCTAGTAAATATTTGCTCGATATTGGTGCAATTATCTAGCTAATTACTGGTGGCAAAGGTCTTGTGGATCTCCAACCCTGGTCGTAAGTCTTTGCAACTCCGGCTGATATGCTGTCCAGACTGTGCGAAGGAGCTCCGCCAGGTGTCGCTTTGTGAGGACTACGCGATGCTTTGACGTTACAAGCAGTGCACCGTAGATTTCGAATTATGCTCATTTTTAGACCCCCCGGTCTCCCTGGAAGTTTCATTACCACCCCCCACCCTTCCTCCTCCTCCCTCTATTCTGTCCATGGTTTGTCGTATCTCGATCTTCTTCGCCGACAGGAAGCGCAGGCATTCTCTGCGATCTAGTTTCCTGCCACGTCTAAAAATAGAGGCTTCTAGTAGGGATCGCGACAACTGAATGGACCGAGGCCCGGACGTCGGGAGGCATTTCTCCAGACGTACGTAGGAACAGGATGAACGGTGCGCGGACGAAGGAATGTAGTTAGTGCTATTCATTTCAGTAAAATGGCTTTCGATGCTATCCTAAGCTTACATTTTTCCACAAATGTTTCCAGTTTCAACCTTAGAAATTTTATTTAAAAAAAAAAAAAGAAGAAGAGAAAAGATTTACTTAGTTTGGGTGTTAAGACTTTAAAAATACTGAGTTGTTGTCGTTTTTTAAAATATTAAGAGGTTTGAACGGGGGCGACAGTCACAAATTCTCTCGGCCATCCATAGTCATTAATACTAAAGGTCATAATTATAAACTGTCTAAAATTTCAGCGCGTCTCGACATCAGTGGGGGGGGCGAATTAGTGGCAGATGAGTGACTAGAATAAATTACTACTGGTGGGTAATCTTGATGTTGCAAATTTAAGAATCGCAAAGACTGGCATTTATGTTTTTAGGAGGGCATTTTTTTTTACAAACCGTGATGGATCAAAGAATCTCGTTATAATAAGGCTGCAAGGTCTGCTGGGGGGGGGCATATTTCAAAGGGGGACTTAAACAGAGCGACATCTGAGGGTATTAATAGTCCTTTACACTGACGTCTTATAAAACAGCCCACTCAGCATAAAAGTAAAACGAAAGAAAAGAACCGGTTCAAAAAGAAGAATGGATATTGAAAGATAGACACTGCGGTTTACTAAGATGAACTACTTTCACTAAGCTGAACACGTGTAAATACAATTTAGAGGAACAATGATATTCACAGTTTTAAAACCAGTTATTATTATTATTTATTATTATTATTATTATTATTATTATTATTCTTTTCTTATTATTTATTAGTATTATTATTAATTATTATTATTATTATTAGTATTCTTCGATTTCCCTTGTTTCAAGGTCGGTAACCACAACTTATATAAGATGTCCCTAAAATACTCTCCCCCCGCTCTACTGTCGGAGAGCGACTTTGTGCTGCTTCTTAGCTCTTTTGTAAGTGAAAGTAGAAAAAGAAGCGACTTCAGACCTGAGCAGTGAGACAAATTGACTGTAGCGAAGGATGTAAATCTGCCCGGACTGTGGATAGATATTCAGTAGAAGTCACCGGTCTCTAGCCGAAAGTGATGAATATACACCGAAGGGTCCCTCGGTCAAATGTCTCGGGAATTTACTGCCCCCCCCTTCCCAAACTATTATGATACCATGTTTCTACGTCAGCACTATGCAAAACCCCTGACTCGACGCCTGGCGCCTAGAAAGCCTTTTCGGTCTTTATGACCGCATCTCGCATAAGCTCGATGGGTATCAGAAATTTTGATTTACTGGTGGTATTCCCCTGAAATAAAACGGCACTGCTAAGTTACTATAAAGAATACTTTTAGTCACGAAGTTCGTTCTGTTTCCTTGGAGCTAGAGAGAGAGAGAGAGAGAGAGAGAGAGAAGAGAGAGAGAGAAAGATTGAGAGAGAGAGAGACAGAGACAGAGAGAGAGAAAGATGGAGAGAGAGAGAGAGAGAGAGAGAGAGAGAGAGAGAGAGAGAGGGATGTTAGTACAGAGAGAGAGAATAGATAGAGAGAGAGAGGATTGGAGTACAGAATAGAGAGAGAGATCTAGAGAGAGATAGAGCAGAGGAGAGATAGAACACAAGAGAGAGAGAGAGAGAGAGATACAGAGAGAGACAGATAGAGAAGAGAGATAGAGAGAATGCTGCGGGAGATAAACCGGAAGTTTTTTTTTAATGAAATAAAATTCAGTTTTAATTGGAGACATTCGACCAAAAGAAAAAATAATTCCGGTTCTCTTAATTAAAACATCATTTTAAACGCGAAATCAGCGGATATTTCAGACCGATATATATATATATAAACCAATAAACGATATTGGTTAAGCTCCGATGAAGTAAAGGGAGAAATCGATTACCTCGTACACATTGACATTGTTGCTATCTTATTGTTCTTGATAAGTGAACCAGACAGTTAAAAAAAAGAAAGTTTTTTAAGTAACATGTTCACAGGGTACTACACCCGCAGTCTATGCAGAAAAAATGGCCACCTGGTTATTTTAAGTTAATTGTGCAGGTATTTTCAAGGAGAATGCGATGAAAAAGCTTATAGAAAGTGCGCTATCAAAGTAATCGGAAAATTAAAGATTTATCGGATCACTGTCTGTGTTATGGTCGCTGTGTTTGAAACCAAAGGGACCAAACACTCTGTGATCATCAGTTACCGTTGCTAATGGGCGATGAGTAACGCCCCCAGGGGCAGCCTTTTGTAACAAGATGGATAACCTAACCAGTTTTCTGTTGTTGTTGTTTTTATTTTTTTTTAAACTGAAACGACAACTGGAAGTAATCTATTTTTGGACTGCCACCAGTCATCGAGCGAAGAGGAAACGGTTCGTCTTCTTCACGTCAGTCCATGAAATAGTGCTAATTACCAAAAGAGAAAGAGAGAGAGAGAGAGAGAGAGAGAGAGAGAGAGAGAGAGAGAGAGAGATGGGAGAGAGAGCGAAGATGGAGAGAGATGAAGAGAGAGAGAGAGAGATGGAGAGAGATGAAGAGAGAGAGATGGTGAGAGAGAGAGAGAAGAGAGAGAGAGAGAGAGCGAGAGAGATGAAGAGAGCGAGATGGGAGAGCGAGATGAAGAGAGAGTGAGAGTAGAATCAGAGTAAAGGAGGTATTAAGTGATTTCTATTTTTAAAAACAGCGAAGAGTTTGCGGATATAAGAATGTAATTTGTTTGACTTGTCGTTAATTAATTAGAATTCTTTTTTCTGTTTGCTCGACTCACCCGGGAATGCGGGTATCGACTGAAGAGTATTCCAGTACAGCGCCTGTAGATACTCCATCACCAGTAACAGTCCGCTGACAGTTTTGGTCGCGACTGGCCACGAGTCAGGGCTGGCGTCTCTTGTTTGGGATAAAGGCAAAGAATGACTGCTGCACTGTCGGTCAGGATATAAGAAAATATTAACAATCTGAACCCACAACCGTCCACATGCTCCCCCGGTTATTGGGTGGGAGGGAGAAGTGTGTGGTAGGGTAGATCCCTATTCTGGATTACAAAATTAGGGATCGCGAGCTTAGGTTGCTTTTACATCGGAGCGATAAATGATAAATCGTGGAATTTGAACCAATTGGATCCGGAGTTAAAAGGGTTAGATTTTAATACAATCCGAAAACTCGCTTTTAACACGGGAAAAGATACTTTACATTTTGAAGGCGTCAGTTAGGGACCAAAAAGATGGTGGATGATTTTAATTTTAAAGAACCCTCCCGCCAAAAACAAAAAACGGTGAGTGAAAATAGAACTGCTGTAATTTCCCTGGATTCGTGGTATTTTGTTTTCAAAATATAAGGTAAAAATAGAATTAATACAAATCTAGAAGTAAAATGAAAGTAAAAGAATAATCACGATGGTAACACAATTATTCAAATCGTAAAGATTTCACAACCGAAAGCTCTGCTGAGGAAGCTCATACGATATCCAGAAGTGTTTATATCGTCAAGAAAATGTTACCAGTGTATTGCTATGAACTCTGTGAGATCCCTGATTGGAGCTTTTAATGGGCCAAAAGATGAAAATGTGGTATAGTTTATGCTTAACCCTCATCTAATCAGAAGAAAGGGAGATAAAACAAAACTACTGGCAATACAGGTTACGTTAAAGAAAAACACATTCAAGTGGGGGGGAAGAAGATTTGAAGTCTGGCTTCAAAAGAATTGAATAAAAAATTACGATTAACAGAAGTACATGGTGACAGGGGCTACATTCGGCCTTTGTTCCGAGTGACGCTGTTCAGGGGCGAGAACTCTGACATTGTGTTTTTTAGTGAAGGCCGCTATTTAAAAAAGAAAAAAATCAACCAAACAAACCCAAGGACGACAACTCGAAAGCTTTAAAAAAAAAAAAAATCAACCAAACAAACCCAAGGACGACAACTCGAAAGCTTTAAAAAAAAAAAACAAAACAAAAACAAACCCAAGGACGACAACTCGAAAGCTTTAAAAAAAAAATAATCAACCAAACAAACCCAAGGACGACAACTCGAAAGCTTAAAAAAAAAAAAAACAAAAACAAACCCAAGAACGACAACTCGAAAGCTTTAAAAAAAAAAAAAACAAAAACAAACCCAAGGACTACAACTCAAAAGCTTTAAAAAAAAAAAAAAACCCAAGGACGACAACTCGAAAGCTTTAAAAAAAAACAAAACAAAAACAAACCCAAGGACGACAACTCGAAAAAAAAATTGATTAATGTCAAAGAAAACAACCCAGAAAGCAATCAACAAGATAATAGCATAATTCGCTTTACTTCGGTTTTCCGAAGCATTAATCAAAGTATTTCGAGAATTTAACCGTTTTCTTTGTTTTTAATTACGTTGTTGATTTATTCGTCTAATTCTATAACGGTCGTCATGGTGCTTTGCAAATTGGAAGCGAAGGTTGACACCAATTTTTTCCTTATTAATCTCTTTGTTTAAAGATTTTTTAAATAAATAATTTTAAAAAAACGATATATTCTATAACTATGCAATAACATTATTATTTTAATGCACATTATTAAGTTATTGTTTATTATAATTTTAAAACCATTTTAAAACGCAAAAACTATATAATTCTCATTTCTAAAAGAATACAGGGAGAAAAAAATTCTTTTCTAAAGAGTTTAATAAAAAGCGATATTTCATCTTTAAAGCTTCCATAATTTGGCCTCATTTAATTACTGTCTTGTAAGAGCTGCACGAAAATGAAATACTGGTCTTGTTCAGTAAGAGATGTTTTATCGGAAGAAAGAATACTATTAAAGTTGTGCTTTAATTTTTAAAGAACACAGAAGAAATCTTCAAGAGATTAATACGAAAAAAGTTGAAACATTTTTTTAAAAAAAACTAGTTTAAAGATGTAACATTCCTTTTCTTAATTTTTTAAAAAAATTAATAAAAAGTGAAATCAACGCGTTAAGTACAGCGCCCTTCCATAATAAGTTGCCAACCTTTTGTTAGCACAGTATGCTGAAACAGCGAACAGAAAGTAGTGTATAGTTGGGGCCAACCTTTGCAGCAGGAAGACCGTCCACTCAGTTTACAATGAACCAGGAAGATTTTATAACCGAAAGGTTACGTCATGTACCTGTGGGGACATTGCCGAGTTACTCTTAACTAGAAATCTGAGCATCCCTACAAATACTCAAACGGATTCATATCGGGGCTTTGGGTATATATGGGTAAACTTGAATGCTTCTCACACTGGTCACATGAGAGGAGTGGCACGTAGCGCCTTTTTCTTGCAGAATATGGGCATTGAATCTTACTTGGTACAACGTAGATCTGCCTTTAAAATGGCAGTGTGCCCGGAAGAATTGAGACGTCCTTTGACAACCAGAAATTCCGCTCTTCTGTCAGATTTCAACGCATACCGTGGCTTCCACAGACCAACCGCGGAGGAGTGAAGGCACAAAGGGGGGGGAGAGAGAGAGAGAGAGAGAGATACAAACGCCGCTATACTGAAGACACTCTTGGTCGGACGACTGTGAAATTCTGAAGCGCTTAAGCCCCCCTTCCCACCTGGCGGCGCGGTTACGGCTGCTACAGGATAACTTACGCACCTACGACAGTGACAATCAGTCGATGCCACGTAGAGAAGCTGTTTACCCGATGAAGATTCCTCTGGTGAGGTGATGTCGGGAAATTTAATACGCCCAGCTTCTTTTTTCTCGACTGGCGATTCCTGAACCTTTGAACAGCCGCCAGGTGGCACGCGCGCGCCCTTCGACTTCGGCGCTTCGCTCTCATCAGACGAGTGCCCGCACCCGTGACGTAATTATGCGTGAAGCAAGTAAGGCGAGGGAATCTGGTGTATCTAATTCGGAAGCTGTATTTCGATGATTGATGAGGGACAAAATATCCGTGTACAAGAGTGTTGTTTCAAAACAGAAACTTCTTTATCAGAGAGATGCACCCTATCGCGTGCCAAGTTTATCCAGAGTCAGAAGGGAGATAACTTAGTGGTAATTTTTGGATTTTAGCTTATCTAATCATTCCATATATATACATGGATGTCGGGATCTCTTACATCTGAGTGAACCGTGAGATGTAACGGCTTTCTTACAAAAGCGACGTTTCTTCTTGTTTCATATTTCAAATCTCTGATTTAAATGAATAATGAGACAGCCCCAGAAATAATAAAGGTATAGTGCAACTTTAATTTCGGATAAGAAAACTCGGTGTATGAAAACTATTTGGGTGGGTGTAAGTGTAGTAGTAGTAGCCCTGTATACTTGAGACGATGACGTACGACCTGGTCGGGCTTTTCGGACTCTCTAGCTTCTGTAAGGTCCGGCTAAAGCACACGTTCATATTTATCACAATGGCGCCGATCGTGAAGTGGGGGGGGCAGGGGTGACCCGAACATTAGACAGCGCTAAAATACCATGTAAAGGCGAAGAAGAAGACCCGGTATAAACTCATCGTAAAGTCAAACCAAAAGCGAAGGGAGTTTTGGAAGTAATCTATCGGACCATTATCAGCTGTGAGAACGTCAGAAGTGTGTACTTATTTGTTCGCCATACGAGTGTTCGCGAAGTCCTTACTTTGCTAAAGACATTGACAGCCTAAAAGGGGCCACAAAGGTTTTTAAAAATATATGTACAGTATAGTATATACGAACGCTTAAACCCTTAACATTTTCCTAAGTTAAAATACCATTTTGTTCGGAGACCACGAATAATAGATCCAAGCGTGGGGGGTCCCCCCCCCCCGAGGTCAACGGATATAACTTTGGCACAGAGTTCTGCTACAATGCTTTTATTCCAACCCACGGAGTCCAGACCATTTCCAAAAATGTGGTAGGTGCGCTCTATTATAACAGGCAAATCTGTCCGCTCTAGCCCTTTTCGGCTATTTTTCGGCTTAATTAAGGAAGATAAAAGTAATCCTGAGATGAGCTTTCGGCGAGGACATATTCGAAACTGTTAATCTAAAGGGTTGCGTTTTTTTTGTCTTCCTTTTCCAAAAGACGGCGGGCGCGGGTACTCGTCTTCCCGACAGACGGCGCGCGGGTTGTGACGTCACTGCGGTGTGCTCGAAGTCCGAAACTCCGCCCCTCTGTATCTTATACGGTAGCCGGTTTAACCCTTTGTTCTTTTATTCTTCTTTGTTTTTTTTTTAGTATTTTAATCCAGAAATTCTACAAGCAACGTCCCGAATTAAAAAAAGGAAATATTTCGCGGAAGAAAAGAAAAAAAGTTTTTTTAAGTGTATTACATTTATAATAATAGTAATATCTCCTATTGGAATTAATACTCCATTATCTCTCCGAAGAATTCCAGTCATGATTTCAATTTCACGACACCTTGCGACTGTAATAAGCAATCTTCGGGTATGGCGGGGTTTTTTTTGTTCTTGTTTTCGGTGTTATTCCTCTCTCACAGTTTTCGAAAATTAGCTTGATCCGGAGGGAGGATTCTTTTATGCCGCGGAAAGGTAAATTAAGCGCTCTACGCCTGACCTTAGGCAACCCGGCGCTGATTGGCTGGACCTCGCGTTGATTTACGATGACGTTTCCGTGCGCAGCAGCAATTCATACTCGCGGCCTTTGGAGCACCGCGCATTGAGCCGGATCAAGCCGCGCGGAGAGTCAGCCTCACTTAATTACAGAGCCGCGATGCGTATTTCGGGCTACGAACAGATTTATGGAGCAGGAAGCCAAATTGATGAAAGTACGCAATGTTTCGCCCCGCGGTAGCTGTCGGCTCGTTCCTGTTAGACTGAACCAAGACCTTGGCCCTTTTCTCAGCCTCAGCCACCACCGGAACGTCAGGAGGGTTTCGCAAAGAACTTCGGGAACACTAAGCCCTGAGAGAGAGAGAGAGAGAGAGAGAGGAGAGAGATGGTAGAGAGAGATGGAGTTGTTGTTGTTCTGTATTGAATTTTTGGGAAGAGCGGGTGCGCGCGCAAGCACTTTAAGCAATTTCCGGTTGTTTTCGTTGTTGTTTTTTTTTGGTGAGCTTGTGTGGAAAGTTTCGCGAAGGTTTTTACTAGAAACGATTTTTTTTTCTCGTAAGAATTGAGAACCTTCGCGTAGGCTAATAAATCTTCGGAGGCGGGGCGAGCCAGACAGCTACCATACTAGACACGCGGAACGCGATAGCGTTTATCTTCACGGCTTCTAAAGCCTGGTAATACTTCGCTACACTAAGCCGGAAGCTCTCATTCCGCAGTCAAATATCCATCTTATTTAAATATAGGGGAAGAGACTAGAAAAAAAAATAGTATATATATATATATATATTTTTTTTTTTAAATAGCGTTCCGCAATTTATTGCTGCTGATGTAAAAAGAGGCCGTCGCCAATCTAGAGACCCGGGCGCCTCTTTCGTCTGTGCGCTGTCGGCACGGAGGCCGGGTGAAGTCCCTGTCAAACTTTATAAAAAGAAATGGATCTTTTCTGGAGATCCGGTCCCAGTTCTCAAAAATATCATCCAAGTATCGAGGTGGAGATGGGGGGGGGGAGACAACTCTTCCAGCCCCACGCTCACTTGTCGGCCATTCGGAATGGCGCGGTCCATTATAGGAAATGTGCCGACCTCCCGAAAACCGTCGTTATTATTTCTGTTTCTAGGAAAATCTGGGACGATTTTTTTTATACAAGAAATTGATAGCTACGGCTAAAGGACGGGACAGTCTGCCACTAGTTCGGGTTCCCTCCTCAAGCACACGGAAATATCGGTTTACAAGTCGCGGGAGGAAGAAGCATATTCGTACCCCTGTGTAATAATATGGTGGAAGGCGTTTAGATTTCTCTTCGGGTAATTTTCTGGGCGACGTTAGAGGGAGACTCCATGGTCCGATCACTCGGAAATACGAGCCTTTCTTAAAATTCAGACAACCGTGCGGTAAGAAACCAGGTACAATATGGGCTCATTCCGCCCCCGAAAGCTGATAAGGCGGACTATTATGGCAGGTAAGAAGAAATGTTACGCCGACATCAAGGATCAACATCCATCGGCCTCTGGAACTTTCACGGTTCCTTAAAAAATTCCCCGCTTGCTAGTCGTTCAACCCCCCAGAGCCAATTCCTGCGCTCTTTTGGCTCCATGGTCTAAGCGGATTATCAGAGTTAGTCAATTTTTCTTCGACCTTGAACTCCCGAAAAGGAACTTGCACAAAACAGAAGAGTTCGGGTTCCGTTTGACAACCTTTTCTGGTTTATAACCAAAAACACGTCAGCCATCTCCTCTCTTTATACAGTTAGACTGCTGCTGGACTTATCTGGGCACAGCAGGGCACAGATAAGCCGCATTTAATCTAAACCCCCCCCGACTTCTCGACGGTTGTAGGCTCCACTCAACTACAGAAAGACACAGATGTCTACATCCTTCATATGAACGACTTTCGAAGCTTGCTGGCGTCAAATGAAGGAAAAGATACCAAGAATGAGAACCCGGACTCCAACAGACCTCTCACTAGTTCAGGGAGAATTCCCTGGGCAATATTATAACTTTGTTTTTTTTTTTTCTATGCCGCTTCTTTCTTTCGCGCCCCCTTGCGCCGGCCAGTCCTGGGGATGGACGCGCGTGACTTGTCCATGTTGTGAGGCTGCATCGTTTGCGCAACAAGTCAACATGAGGAAAGACGGGACGCCAAAAATTTTTTTTTTTTTTATATTTCGAGTGTTCACGCGGCGACGCCCGTCTGTCCAACACCGGATTAAGCTGCTCTCGTAGTTTACCTTCTTCCGAAACCGAAGCAACAATGAGATTTCTTTAAAAAAAAATATAGAAAATTTTTGTACCAGCTTTCAGAAGCCACCAGGGATTAACCGACAAACGCTCTGGAGTTATCTCCCTTTATAGAGACGGAAGTTGTGAAGCGAAGGAATATTTGAAGAAAACCACCGCTTGTCGGACACCTCCCCCCCCCGACTAGAAACCAAATAACTTTTCCTCTCTCCCCCTCCCTCTCTCGTTTTCCTCGAAATTGTGCGCCCTCACAGGCACCGGGACTCTGCTTCGTTTTAAAGATGAAACATCACGACTTTTCATCCAAATCCGTGCTCTTTTTCAACTTTAATGCGACATCACAAGTGACGGCTCCGTCTAGTGGCTGCCCCTCTCTTTCGTCGGCTCGTTGCAGCAACAGCAGCGAATTAAAACCGAAATTAAAGCATTAAAACCACCTCTCTCTCTCTCGCTCCCTCTCTCTCTCTCTCTCTCTCTCTCCCTCTCTCGCTCTCCTCTCTCTCTCTCCTCCTCCCTCCCTCCCTCCCTCCCGTGGATGTTTATTGAGACATATTGGCCCTCTCAAATGAACCTTTAATATTAACCACCGAGAAGAAATTGAATTATTTAAAAATGTCTACGTTGTCGGATGGGCCTTTTGTCTGCGAGCCGAATATTCCTCAAACTGCGCTAATTTTCCACCCATTCAGTCCGGGCAAATTAATTAAGCCCGGCTCTTCAATCGGCTTCCTTCGCTTTCATTGGTCAAAATTGAATTACGCCGTTTTTAGCGCAGGAAACGAGATTAGCTCACTTCAGTAGCCGCCTTTGGAGCGCGCCATGTAAGAGAAGAATGTCGACAGCGTTTCTTTCAATTAGGATATTAGCTTCGATCGCGTTCGTTAGAGGCGGACAAAAGGCGAAAAATGTCAGCCGCGTCTGTTTGGGGCCCGCGCCGGGTCGTTAAGGTAACTCCCAGAATAACGCTATTGTTGCGGCCGTATGAAAGGCTGCAAAACAGAGATCATGTCATCTTCTGAGAGATCAGAAACCGTATTTATCGCGATTTCGGGGCTTTTCGAGATGGCGAAATAAAACGAAAGTAGAATGCAATCAATTCAGTTATTGGCGACGGCTTTGCTGGAGCTGTTGAGCGTCACAAAATGGCTTGGAGAGCCGGCATAGAATTCTCCATCTTGTTGAAAGATACATGCGTCATGTGGAACCGTTAATGGAGGATTGTAAAAGGACAACTTCAGAAGACGTTTAGCTCTTATAATGCCTGCATTAAATAGCCGCAATATAATTCTCGTTTCTTTTTTTTTTTTAAAAAAACTATATATATATATATTAACGAAGTGGACTTCAGTAAGTTTTAACATTGGCTAGTGCTTTAAAAGATATAATGATAATTTAGTTTTTGCTTAACACATTGAGAAACTTTCTGTATACGTAGGTGTACACACACCTCAGATAAAAACTTACAGGAAACAGGATTTACCGGTGCATTAGACCCTTATAAGTATCTCTGTTAACAATAGTCGGCTCAATTACGTCAGCTAGCATCCACTGATTGGTTTGTGGAGACACCGGCGAGAGGTTTACATCCGGGTCCTCGTGGTTTTAATGGTTTAGTCAAAACAATGGTTTGGTCTTATACAAGGTTCCTGGGAACGGGAAACGTGCATCAATGACCCCTTTAACCTGATGCTGGGAAATATCAGAGAGATTTATTTATATTTCTATGGCGAGAAAAGTATCCTCCTGGGTTCATAATTGTCTGCCCCTAGTAATTTTAACTGTGGGTAGCTGAAACAGGTGTTGACGGCATGTAACCAGAAACGCAAAACGAAGCTCAGGTGTCAAGAGAGTTTTTAATTTTATCATTTATATCTTAGATTGGCTTTCCCTTCTCCTCGAGATTTAGAAACAAGGGTAAGAACGGCGTGTAAGTGATTGCTAACGTACTTATGCACACCCATGCCATCTTGCTTAACGACTCCTACAATCGATTCCAATACACGCGCACCCACGCTCATTTATGACGTACGCGAAGTTGTTCGTGGACTTCTTGACAGGAGAGCAGTGGGAAAGGATAGGCTGGTGTCAGTTTGGTTCACTACTAAATAACCTGTTACCGTCTGTCCGTATTCAAAGGTGTCCACCGGGGGAAATGGCTGGTGGCGGAATACAATTGGCTAGATTAAAAACCGTGTAGACCTTTAGCAAGACCGTACGGGTACCGAGCTAAGGCGATAAAACCTGTGCGGCTAAGCAGACAAGTTAACTTCAGAACAGAAATTAATTGTAAAAGTCCAAAAGAATAAAAGTCTCTTAGAGTCGAGGTTAAAAATGAAATTCCATCGGTTTTTACTCGAAGCAAAAAGATATTCCCTTATAACTGCTGTGAGGCGGTTTTTTTTTTTTTCTGTTTGTTTCAAAATGTATCTAACGTTATACAGCATGTAAGAAATTTCTCCTGCCACAAATACGTTTAGTAAGCTCTTTTCGGTGTTGGGTCGTGGTCTTATTGGGGACAGATTTCAGAGTGATCTGATAAAGAAAGAAAGACAGAGATTGTAGAGAGAGAGAGAGAGAATGAGAGAGAAGGGAGAGAGAGATGAAGAGAGATGAGAGAGAGAGAAGAGAGAGAGAGAGAGAGATATGAGAGAGAGAGAGAGAGATGAGATAGATGGAGATGGAGAGAGAGAGAGAGAGAGATAGAGAGAGAGAGAGAGAGATGAGAGAGAGATGAGAGAGAGAGAGAGATCGAGATAGAGATAGAGACGAGAGGAGATGGGAGGAGAGCTGAGAGATGGGAGCAGAGCAGAGATGAGCCGAGAGAGCAGAAGAGATGAGAGCAGCGCTTGAGCACGCGACGGAGAGAGAGAGAGCGAGCTGCGCGAGCGAGAGAGACGAGCGAGCAGCGATGAGAGAGACCGACGAGGCCCAGAGCTCTGCGAGAGACAGCGAGAGCGAGCGAGCGCGCGCGCGCGAGAGCGCGACGAACTCGAGCGAGAGAGGAGAGAGAGCGAAGAGACAGCTGAAGCTCCAATTCCCCTCCGGACCAGAAGAAATCTTTTGACTTATCATAAGGATAATTTCAAGTACAGTAAATTGTTTTTCGAAGTGGTTGCATGCTCCCCAGGTAACAGTATACCGTCAGCCGTTCTCAAACTGATGCAAAACAGATGGTTAAGCTTTATTTGAAAACCAAGTTAATGGATATTTAGATGCTGTATTGTTTTTTTCAAACAAGCTCTAAGAATACACGTTTGGTGAAGGATAGGAAAAACAGTCCAGGATGCTAAAAAATTCCGTCTGTCTGCTGGCTGTTCCGTGTTAACGCGACAGGGAAAAGACAAAAACACGAACGGTTTATTGTCGTGGCTGTTAGTGTGGCTGACAAACGCGATGTATCTCCCCCCCCCCGCCCAACATCATGTCAAAAATCACCGACATAACACACAAAGACCATATTTAAGTACGGCATAATCAATTTTACTTGTTTGCCAGCTTTCTTGTCCCGCATTCATGCACAGCGTGTTATTTCTATACAACTTTTATGGCTTAATTAGTCCCGCCATTTTTCTCCGCGCTTCTCCCGCTGACCCCAGGCTTCGCCTCCATTAACTTTCAATTATTCCCCCGAATCGCAAACAACAAACAACAAAAAAAAAAAAAAAAAAAAAGAAAGGTGGCTCCTCAATATCGGAATCCATCTTCGGTAACGCGATCGTTCTTCTCAGCGCCGGAGAAGGGCTGATCAGAAATTACGTGCATCTCTACCGTGCGCTGCCAACAATGACATTAATTGGGAACTCTTCCGGCGGCGGAGGAGAGAACGGTGAGCGGTGGGCGAAGAGCGGAGCCGAGTCAACTCGTCTCGCGGTATCGATATCAGAGCGCGCGCGAGAGAGAGAGGGGGGGGGCCGCGTTATTCCCACAAGAGTGACCCTGAACTCGGCGAACGACGAGGCTTTCTCGGGTTCTCCCGAGTTGGTTAACTTTAATTACAGTCTGTTCCTCCTTTGCTTCCCACCACCACCACCCACCCACCCCCGCCCTTTTTTCTCTTTTCTGCGCGCGCGCGCGCGCGGAAGGTCACTCCTGCCGCTGTTCGGCCGAATCTGACACATGTTCTTCGAGTAATTACGTTGTCGAGAGAGAGTAATCGGAAGACGAAGAATAAAAGGAGGAAAGGACGGGACGAGAGAGAGGGGGGGCAGGCAGACAGGCAGACAGACAGGCCAGGCAGGCAGGCGGCAGGCAGGCAGGGAGGGAGGGAGAAAGAGACAGCTACTTAGACAGATGTATATAGCTGAGAGAGCGAGGGGGAAAGATCCGAAGGGATTAACTACTTTCCCGTGCGTGGCGGTGACGGGAAAACAGACGGGAGGATCGGGTGTCGATAACGGAGATCGATCGGTATTACGGCACTGATCGTGTGTCGTAACCGATCGGCGGTTTCCGTTAGCGGACGAGAGATTCGCCGAGACGTCAGTTCGGCGGTGTGATAATTTCCAGGAGATAACCATTAAACTTGACAAACAAGGCCTTACGAGCTGCGATTTAAACTTACTTATCTGGTTCTTGCTAAATTATTCTGAAAACAGAAATTACTCCAGCAAAAAGTAATTACGGTTACTATGGCGATGCCTGACCTGATAAATACGCAGGATAAATTTTTAAAGGTGAAATAAATAAAAAAGAGAAGAAAAAAATGAGACTGGACAAAAAGCAACAACAACAGACATACCTCCTTTGCCTTGAATTTTCTTTACATACGTCGGGTTTTTTCACTTTTACTTCATTTAAGTAGGAACAATGATAATAAAATCATTCTATGTTTATTTTGTCAAAAAAAGTGTTTTGTTTGAGCATGAAAACAAATTTGTGGTTATTCTCTCTTTAATGGCAAGTATTACTTGTATGCAGTTATCAGAGATGGCGCTCTGACCTTAGATCTCAGATCTGCTGCCTATCATATTCATTGGTTCACTTGAACTGCTAAGTCTAAAAACTAAATATTTGTGAAAGATAAAAACAAATGGTTTAATCTGTCTGTCTGTTATCTTGCGTTAACAGTTGGTAAGTTCACCCTACGTCAGTCTGATGTTCCTGAAGTACACTGACCACGACAATATTGACACATAAATTATATACATTTATTAAGGATAAAATATCATAAAAAACGCATAACTGACATAAAATGTGACATGGAGAGTTCATTTTCCCAAATAAGAGGACTACTGTTTGATGAATTTAGTGACTTATAATGACAAGGAAAACGCACTTCCACCTACACACTTTTAGTAGCAAGTATAGACAGCGTTAATTTGCAATACAATGTAGTAACTTTATCTGTGTGTGTTCATCAGACATCTGACAGTCTTCTGGCAAGAATTGATACACTTCAAGAATGGTTCCAGGAGCACACTGTCTGTTCAAGGCACCGTGGCACTGGGTAATTTGCATATTTCTTTGATAAAAGTTGTGTTACATGAAAAGAGTCTATGTCGAACATTTGATGATGAAATGTAACTGTTTGGGAAATATTTTTGCTTAATTTCTGGAAATTAGTGTAGATTAGTGTACCATTATTTAACGCTGAATGAATCGAGGTAAGAATTCCAAGATACTTTGTCTCAATAGTGACTGGTGGCCAAAATCAGTTATTTATCAATACCTACCTACATTAGCTGCTGAAATTCTGTACAGACTAAACAAATACTGCAAATATACAGTGCATAATTAAGGAAACAGAAAAACTTTCCTTTTCCACGGTTTGGCAAGGACCACTTCACTTGTAAGTGTGACAGGAAATAAGTGTAACACTTACCATGTCGATGTAGATGCTCTCAGGCACAGTGTAATTTATAGGCTGTTGGAATGACTGCATATTAAGGTACAGCTGATCCTGCTGCTGCAAATACAACAAAGTTTGTTAGCTTCAAATAGAAATTGTACATTTAACTTGAATGATGCCAAGATTCTGGCTTAAATTCTAAGGACTTCCAAATTTGATATTCAAGATTCCTTTCTCATTAGTATTTAGGGCCTATTTAGACCAAATGACAACAAAACTTCCGTCTCCCTTTGTTACATTCAGCTTTATACGCTTTGCTTCTTCTCTCCCAACCAGATTTATAGATACCGGTCACTTTCTTTGTTATTTGTGGTTCTCTGTACATTTCATTAACTGATGATGAACTCTGGCTGAGTTTGAAATACTCTGAAGCCCTTGTTGCTGGTTTAATGTATACAGATTCAGTGGTGTAAAATGTGGCAGTTTTTCTTGCGTGTTGGGACCAGGTTGTAAACTCGCATATCAACGTTTGCTATTTACCTACTGTACCAATATTCAGACACAAAAAGATCAGTCCTCCTGCTCATGTGCTCCAGCGCTGTTCTTCTCTGCGTTTATCTTGAACAATTTTACATTGTTGAAGATTCAGGAGGTACTTTCCTGATGTTCTAATAGTTAAGATGAGAACAGTAAACTTTTATGAGTAACTTAAAATAAATGAAATCATGAGCAATACATGGCATTATAGTGAAAAACAATGAAAGTTATAACTAATTTAACGTGTCTGACCATCAATCATATCCTATGACAAGGCAGAGTCTGCATGCAGATTTACCGCTCAAATATTTCCTGAAACTTGTTTTACAGATAAATAAGGGAGGAATCACCAAACATTGAGGCAAGCTTGTGTGTTTTTCAGCAATTGTTTCTCTAGCTGGTCAAAATATTACAAACTGGATCTTTCTCAGAATTGGTGAGGGGACTGAGAATACAGCTAACCACTGGAAATGTACCACTTTTAAACTGAGAGTCAGGTTCACGGGAAGAAAATTTGGGGCACAGTAAAGATAACTGTGGACATGAGATTTGCTGGTAATTACTCTGTTGTCTCAAAGACAAATAACATTCTAAATTACATTCTTTTAGAAAAAAAAACAAAATACACACAGTACCTTGCTTTCACTGAAGAATTTTCTGGAAAGAGAGAGAGAAAAAGAATATTAAAATTTACTTTAGCATACCTTTCATTTATTCGCCACTCTCTAGGTATTAGAATTAGTGAAATCTCAATATCTCCAACTCGGTTACCTCAAACATCCACTGTTTACAGAGCAATCAGCCATTCCTGCCATCTGAATGTCCAATGGTCAAGAATGCTGACAGGGATACTGAGGAAGTCCACCAACCTGTTGCCCCTTTGGTCTTGTGTAGAGTTTGTGATATTTTGTGCTAGAGGTAAAATCATTCTGAACACACGTTTCACTGCAAGGTTAACTTCAAAGACTTTATCGACATTGTGTACAAAGAAAATTTAAAGCAAAAGATGATTACCAACTTCTCTAATTTCTGATTCTTATTTTAATGCATTTGTAACAGAAAATGTCAGTGCATGTAATTCCATGTACACACAAATTCTTACTCTAGTTACGTGTACTTTGCCATTTGTGCAGATAGCTGCTGTCACATGACCAATGCAATATGGTGTCCAATATCTATGTAGGTCTTATATAGGTCTTGCCTATTATGTGCACTGTCTAGGAATTACCATTAACGAGATTGCAAGACACACAACCACCAGGGCTTTTCTTTTGTTATCTCAAATTTCAGGGTCGAAAGTTATTGGGATGTCGCTGAGTTTGGCTCACGTAGAATAAACAAATAATACACAAAAAGGGGAATCATATCTGTCGAAAGTAGACCAGCCAAGGTTGCGATCCTTAAATGAAACCTCAATGACTGAATGAAAAATGATACACTGAGAGTACTTTTTTACATTTTGTAAAAAACATAAAATGACTATTAACAAAACACAGCCAACATTCTTCTATCCATAAGTTTGCTTGTATGATTTCCCTGATGAAGTAAAAACTAATTTTACTTTGTCATCATCATCATCATCATCTATAGCCATCTGTGCAAGCTGGCTGAAGCTGATGGTAATAGCATGAACTAACTTTAGCATTTCTTATCGTTATGGAAACATTCCTGGAGGATTATCCACAACTCTCCAAATATAACAGAAAATATCAGCATTAAGGTCCTCCGCTTATATATCAAAAAAACAGACAAATAAGATTCTTAATATACATTTTTATCTGGAATATTCCACAAATGTGACTAAGTATCCACAGAAAACAACATCATCATCATCATCATCATCATCATCATCATTTCTGGTATTATTGATTGTCTATTTTAATTTTGTGCATCTTCACAAAAAGGATAAAAACAGGATCTGCCAATTATTTTGATTTTGGAAGAAAAGCCAAACAAATTAACAAAGGTAACTTGGGTTACCTCTCTTTTCTTTTTCTTTTTCCAATGTAACTATTAAGATAATTTTGAAACAGTTCTGTAAACGTAAACAACAGAAGTGTACAAAAATAATCCCTTTATTCGGCACTTTTACTATTTCAGAAACCTAATGAGAGAAATATTAATATATAAAAAATCTCGCCGGGATGCGCAATATTTGCTGGAGACGAGCAATGGTTCCCAATACAATGACACTTATTTAAATTAGGATCCCTGGACACAATTCTCTTAGTAATGCATGAGCTTTCGTGCTAAATCTTCACAGCACCTTTCTCTCACAAAAAAAATCAAGCGCTCTCAAGTATTTCAGACATACAGTAAACTTCAACAACAAAACAATCAAGTAGTAGATTACATTTCTTTTTCATACTTAACACTTTATAATTCGAATAAAACCACTCGAAAAAGTTCTCTCCCCTTTGATACAGATGTCAAACTACCAGAGACTTGTCTTGAATTAATTAGCAATGAAATACAATGATGATCAACTGATTTGTACAGAAATGCTTATTCACGGCTCAGATAAAGGTTAAAGTTATGTCCAATTAGTCAAAATCAGTTCAGATGAATAAAATTATTAAGATATTAAAAAAAAAAACAAACAAACCTGATTTTCCTTTTCTCTTTCTTTTGATCATTCTGCAGATGAAAAATGAGATGGTGGGAATGGAAACTAGAGCGGCAACACCAACAATAAGTCCAAAGTGTGTAAAACTGAGGAAACATCCATCTAGACAAGATAAAAAATTGTAATAGAAATGGAAGAGTTAATTATCTTGAGACACAGACCTCATCAAGTATTCAAAATAGCCGTAACACAATAATTCAAGATACTAGAATTCAAAATCATTTTATATCAAAAACAAACAGATGTAGAGTGTATCTACAAATTTTAATGATGTAAAGTTTGAATAATGGAAAATAAATATCTTGGGTGTGAAATTGTGACATGAATTAGCAAATCACCAAAGCACAAAATACCTTATTTAATCCAAATTTACTAATGAAGTCAAATTCACCTTCGGTTTTCTCTTCTGTGAAAGTTCCACACAAATAATCATTTTCTCAACAGCTATCACCTGTAAGCAGCATCCGTAATCAAATGCTTCTAATGACATAAGAGAACCTCTTTAAAATAGATAGTTTAAGATCTGACATTATTTTAAAGAAAATAGATGGAAATACACTCACTCGGTTTCTGAATCAAATCAAGTATTGCATAAAATTAAAGTCTGGATTCTGATTGGTCAAAATTACCTATGAAAACGATAGTATCAAACCACCTCTCAGGAAATCAACACATTGTGGCTGCACGTTTAAGCAGAAAACAATAGATGTCAGTCAATAAATAAATAGTGAAACCAAACTAAATCAAACACTCCATTCTCAATTCAAGACAAAATATAAACTAAGAAAAATCAGTCAGATTTCTAAACTAATAAGCGATCCATTATATAATGGAGCCAGCCTGAAAACTTTAAGGGAGTAAGCCAAATTAATCCTGCAATTATGTAAACGCTAAAATATTTAAAATATCAATTAAAATTCAAGCCTTCTATTGGCATTTACATTGGGATTACATAATCATTAACCTAAAGAATTGAGTTAAAAATCTGACAAAGACAACAGGAAAATTGTCACATCGGTTAAACACACAAATAACTAGGGAATCAATACAAAAATATTTGTGATTTTTTCATGGACAAACATTGCACATTAGATTTCTGTTAGCAAACTAGCTATTGTACAAGGAAGGCCCTGTGGTAATAATTTGGCAAACCTTTTGTTATTATAATATCTTAACTGATTGCAGGATCAGCAATAAAGGGGAATTCTATATGCTAATATTTGCTTGAGCCACTTTTGCAACAAATAGCTTCTGGGATGTTTGATAATGAATCAGTGAGATTTTGTATCACAGCCTGCAGCAGATTTCCTTTTGTTTGTGATAACTTCATTTAATGCCAACGTAAAATGGTGAGATGTCATGTTGAACTTAGTTGACAATCCAGAGTAGAAAACTGGATTCACGTTAGGGTTTTCAGGTACCCAAAGAAGTTAAATACTTTGGTTTTTCTTCCAAATCCTCAGGAATACAGGTAGTGAATCACAATATACCTTCTTCACACAATGGCAGATGCGTCTTTAAAATAGCAATGTACCCAAGCATAATTGAGACATCCTACGATAAACACCAATGCTTTCTTTCCACCACACTAGATTGCACCCCATACCATGATGCTCCAAACCAACACGCTCAAATGTGGACAAAAGACTAAGGTACCAATGACAACAATCTGACCATCTCAGACCAAATGATGAAACCTGGACACATCAGAAAGTCAAAGCCACTAATTCTCAAACGTTTTGCTAGAAATGTCTTCCAACCAGACTTTTTGAAGTATTCTGTAGCTAATAAACAGAAAAGTTTTACCTGCTATACAACCTCTGTAGTGAAGTCAAAGAAGATAGCATTAGACCCTCCTTGGCTAATTTCTGTTAATTAGATCAGCAAGAAAACCTTGTTCGAGTGTGGATGTTGCAAATAATAACATGTTCTTGTCAAGGCGTCCCTGTTGAAGGCCATCCAGGTCAATGTGCTGCAGCAACATTTGAAATGGTCAGCTTCATAATAATAATAATGGCCACAAATCCATGAGAAAGGTTGACATCTTTATAATGTGTCACTGAGTCTGGCCACACTCTGAGCAGCCTATAACATGACATTAGCTAAAAGGAGAAATGTCTTCAATGTGAGCACTTAGTTGTCCAATATAAAAATAATCACACCTGAAGCATGAAATAAGTGACAAACCCAAGAAAGAAAAGTTTTAAAATGAAGACCTGTACCTATGGCAACATCAGTTCAATATATTTAGACAATTTTATTAAACAGTTAGTGTATCTACCATAAATTAGTTATTTAAAGTAACTTGTTTTGTCATTTTCCTCTTTGTTATTGTTTTATAGTGTATTATTTCTTTTTTAAAGTTGATCAAAAACTAAAAGGATAAAACAATTTTATCTATTTGGCTGGTTATCTGAGAGCCAATACCAAAAGTGGATTCGTCTTTCTGTCAAATATTGCAAAAAAGTTAATTTTAGCACACGATGAGCAATCAATCATTAATTCTTATTACTGTTGGTGCCGCTTAATTGAATGTCGAATAATAGAATCCACAATTTAGTATAATCAATCAAGCTGGAACAGAATTGCATTAATGTATTCCCATATAAAAATACGCCTCTTAATAGAATCAAGTCGCCGCTTAAGAGAATCAAAATCGGTTGCAATTGAAAATAAAACTATCTGTTCATGGGATTCCCTTAGAACTCATCCTGCCACTATGGACAATGCATCTCACAGCAAATGCCAAGAACCGGAACTTAAACTGTTTACACTGTACGACTGATGCAGTTGAGTCACGCTCTGATTGGCTGGCACCACTGAGACCAGAGACTAGAAAAGGAATGGACAGGGACTTCACAGAACAGACAGCGGATGCACACATGCCAGACAGCGACCCCAACATGTGAAAAGCTGTCAGCAGAGCCAAAAATGTCACAAATAAAGAGAACTGGACTATTGTCGACAGACAAGCAGCAGCTTTTGTCTGCCTATGAAACTCTTCCTACAATACAATAGGAAGGATTTCACTTACATGTAACATGTATGATGATAAATTCAGTGTGAATTCAAGACTGTGATGCTTGGTTACTTATGACGAACTTACCGCATTTATGCACTGTTCAAAAAGATCTTTTGTTTCTTACAGACTTCACAATGGGAAGCCACAGCCGGACTGAAAGTTTCTCAGAGAACACTGCAGTGTAAACTGAAAGATCGCTCTCACATCGAGAAAGCTATTGACTCCACAAGGAAGAGGAAAAGAACCTGGTAAACCACCTACTGTTGAGACAGCTCTCGTGAAATGAGTGGATCAGGCCAGGAAGAAGAACATATCCATCTTGGCAAAGGTGGTGATGTCAAAGGGTGAGGATTTGGCCAAAAAGTTGAATGTGTCTAACTTCAAACCGTCAGACGGTTGGTTCACACGGTTCAAAAAGAGAGAAGGTCTTGTTCACAAAAGACTACATGGCAAAGGACAGACGGCTGATACGGATTCATGTGAACACCGGCTACAGCACGTCTGGCCCGACCTCCGAAAGCGATACACTGATCAAGAGATCTGGAATGCTGATGAAAGTGGGCTGTACATACGAGCTCTTCCTGATGCAACCCTCACATTCAAAGATGACAGATGCAAAAGTGCAAAGCAACCAAAAGAAAGAATAACAGTCATGTTTGCGTGTTCGTCCATTGGTGAGAAACGGAAAATGTTTGCCATCGGTAAGAGTCAGAATCCACAGTGTTTTAAAGGGGTGAAGAGTCTTCCAGTTGACTACGCTGCGAGCAGTTCAGCTTGGAGGACAATGGAGCTCTTCAAGAAGTGGTTATCCGACTGGGACAATGAACTACATGGTGAAAAAAAGCGAGTGCTCCTCCTCGTTGACAACTGTTCTGCCCATCCAAAAAATTTCAGTCTGACCAACATAGAAGTCGCATTCTTTCCACCGAATACAACTGCCATTCTCCAACCTTGAGATCAAGGTATAATACGCATGGTTAAAGCTCACTATCGTCATCATGTGTGTCAGCGGATTGTGCAGCAGTTGGACAGTGATGACAGTTCCACGACAGCATCAGAGTTGGCGAAAAAAGTAAGTCTTCAGGACTCAATTGAACTCCTGGATATTGTATGGGAGGACACACAGAGCATCTCTATCAAGAACTGCTGGCGCAAATCAGCATTGAAGGGACAAAAAAGTGACAATACACTTGATGGAAAAGGGCCACAATTTTCTTTGCACAAGCTTGGTGTCTATCTCTCAGGAAGAATGGATTGATGTAAACAGAGACTAGGATACAGCTGGAGATTATTGACGATGATATTATTGCTGACGTGCTGAATCTTGCCGCAGTGGGTGCAGAGGCACATGCGCCAATAGACGAAGAGATAGAGGATGACACGCCAGTCTCCTCGAACCACGAAGTACGCTGCTCTTGATACACTCAAAAGATGTTTATATGGGCATGGGTTTGATGACTTCTCACTCATGAAAAAACTGGAATGAGAGGAATCACGCGGACTTGCTGACAGCATGACACAGGGAAAGATTGATGCGTTTTTCTCGGTGTAAAGAGAAGACCTGATGTTTTTGTCGGTGACCAGTAGAATAACGCTGACCATAGGATGTTTAAATCTCGCACTTTTCCTGACAATTGGTTGCTATGTACACTAAAGAAAGATAACCAGCTTGATTCAGGAGGCAGCGGCTTACTTCTTATTTCCATTGTCCATTTCCATTTTTTTCTCGCGTGAGCCTTATCTCAAGAAAACATGTATGCCGGTTAGTAGAATCAATGTACATCGGCCTGAAGTGATTCTATTACGTGGCGCGCACTGTATTAGCAAAATAAAGATAAGGATCTGATGAAGGTCAGCTTTTGGTAGGTATTATTATTAGTATTATTATTCCATAGTGACAGTAACTTTTTCTGAATCATACACAAAGGTATATACTTACCATTTTTCTGATCTTCTTTACCAGAGGTTACTAAAAAAAAAAGAAAAAAGTAGTTATATTTGTTCATATGTAGGAAAACTTCAAAAACATTTAGAAAAATGATTGTATAACAGACAAAATTCTGAAGTGAACACCAAATTCTCATCCATTGCTCTAAAAGACAAGATGAACCTCAACTGTAGTATTATAATGTCAGGTAGTCACAGAATAGTAAACAAACCTCCTTATTTAAATATTAACTGAATAAGCAAGTAGCTTACAGCAGAAACAGAGGCACTAATGTGAGCTTTGACTTACTTACCTGCGATGTGCAAGAGAGGGAGAAAATTAGCTGGAAATCTGGTGTAGAGAACTGGTTGTGATGAGGATGTTGTATATTTTTCCAGATATAAAGCATTTTGTTACATGAAACGTTATTAATAATGAAAAGCCAGGGTAAAATGTGCAACTAATGTGACCCTACAAGGTGTTCCTGTTCATTTTGCTAACACAGACAAAAGATACCCTGTAAGAACTGATTAAGGTATGAGATTTTAAAATAAGACATCCAGAAAGCTGACTATTCGCAATGATGACTGACAGAAAATGAACAAAGTTTTTACAACAGAAATAAAAGTTCATAAGACAGAAATGCAGCAGCAAGCAAATGACATATGTAGATTATTCTGGTAACAATTTTGACTAACCACAGAAATACAGCCACACCCAATGGAGGAAATTGGATGCTTGTGAGTGGAAAGAAAACTTAGAATAACAAATAAGTTATCAGTTTTTCTAATAAGAAATAATGTAGAACATTCTAGTAATGCAAATAAAAATTCAGTAGTATTGGTAAAGTAAATGGAACACAAACACAATAAGGATAGTCTCTCCAAGCTGCATAAACCAGACACAGATACCTTAGGTGGCATTATTACTATCAACGATTACACAAGTTCCATATTATCCTAATACAGTAGTAAACTATACAATTTTATTTTTATCATTTGATGAAACAGAAAAGAAAAATAGATGACTGGTTCTTTCAAAAGTTGTTCAGGTTCATTGTTATTTAAAAGATTTTACAAAGTGCAGTATTTCATTTCAAATATCTTAAATATTATGAAATATCAATTTTATCAACTGGACTAGAGAATTTCTCTGTGGTGTTCACTGCATTTTTCTGCTAAAACTACCACTCTCTACAGTATTTCATCTACAGTCTATGGCTCCATTTCAGATTAACAAGAAAATCCCTTGTATATCTGCTGCTGCTTCCATGTTCACTTGTGAAGATGTGATAAACCACAGCTGAAGAATAAGGGATCCTATGACTGACACTGATCAGTGTTAAAACTGGGGCCAAATTACACTGCTTAAGTATTGATAACTAGAAATAAAACAACAACAATGCTATAAAATATACATTTAACACTCAATCATTACCTGGAAATTCAAACTTTTCCCATGCGCTCACACTGTAAATACTTCCATCATTGTGGTAGGTCACCAGACACTGGATATAGAACATACTGCTCTCATTAGAATAGTTGAACATCAAAGTTGATGTGCCATTATACTGACAACTTTCCAGAACTGCTTCTGCATCTCCATGCTCAATACTTCCGGATAAGAGAGTGCAATTTGCCTTGTTTTCTCTGCACAGAAACCAGGTGAAGTTTCCTGGAGGGTTTCCAATGTTCCCGGTACATGTCAGCTCCAATGTTGTCTCCTCCTTCACCTTAGTTGATGCAATTTTTATTGAATCTGGTTTGACTGTAAGATAAACAAATGCATACCAAGTAAAATTCCATATTTCGCAGCAGGCTATCCATTACATACCATCAGGTCAAATGTAGCTCTTATATCAGTAGTTCTGCTTTACAAACCTTGCTGACAATGTTACTGTTATGCAAAATGTCATCATCCCAAAACACAAGAGCAACAATGAATCCATGATCTTTCATATGCTGTGTAAGTGATTCAGCCTCACTGCACATTAATGGATCAGTTGTCACATCAGCTACTTCCAACAGTGCATCGGAAAATAGAAGGCACCAAGATGATAATGAATATGCAGGGCATTGTTGACACAAGCTTCCCTAGGAGTTTACAGACATGATTCTTGAAAATAGCCCATCTCTGTGTTGATGTTGCGAATAACAGATTTGCTGGAGCAGACCTTAGAAAGAAGTTTCATTGTGACAGGTTTTTACCATACTTAATCAAATGTTCCAGTGTGACATGGGCATATGTGAAAATCCTTTCTGTCCATCTGTAAAATCTGAGCTTAAGGTCCATATTCTTGCCTTTCATATTAGAACTGTTGTCACCACATTGTCCTCTCATGTTGTATTTTTCCAACATATCCAAGAGAATATTGGAGAAAGCAATAGAACTTAACAGCCTTTTTGTTCAAAATCATGAATCTCATCAAGAAATCTCTCATACTCTTGCAAGACTGACTGGTGAATAGTTGTATAAACCCCCCAAAGTCTCCATTAGCTTGTCAACTGAACTGTGGAAGGCCAGACCGTGTTCAAATAAACATTAAACAATAGAAAGATAAATCCTTTCCCAGTGAAATTTCACTTTAATAATCAGCCATTCATCAACTCTGTTGATGGTCTTTCTCATCTTTAATCTTTTCTCTAACACAATCCACATTTGCAAGCTGCTCATGTAATCTTTCGACTCTTCATGCATCTACAACTGGTTGTGTACAGTTTTCTAATTGTAGAGATAATCTTGTGCAAAATAAGCCTGGTACCTGTTCTCCCACCAGCTTGTAGTAGTTATAACAGAAACTAAAAGCTGCATCAGAAATGACTGTATACATGAGCTAGCATCGGTTATCACTCCAAATTTACCAACTTCTGTATGTACAACAATGGAATGGATCACCATCCATCTGCTAGAAAGTTGAAACCAGTGACTTGTTTTGGTCCACTCTCAACCAGAAATTGACAATGACTATTGTTATTTGCTGTGGCCAGAGAGCAAGACCATTAGTATACACATTGAAAACAAATCATTTTTGGACAAGATTCTACATTAGCCTGCATAAAAACATCTGTCACAGGTTTAATATCATCAAAACAAAATCCTGGTAGACTGTAAAAGCATATTTGCAACACCATTTTTATCAAATTTTCATCTGTTTTCATTGCTGATAGCAACAAGATCAGTGGGCGCTGTCAAGTTGAACGCACTTCAAAATCGACCCAAGCTTTCTTTTCTGCTTTGCAGATCACAATAAATAACTTCCCCATTTCTCTCTTTCTACCAGGACCAAGTGACATACTGACTGAAAAGTCCATCCATCAATCTGAACTGAAAATGATGAATGGAACATTAATGCTGCATGCAGATATGGAATAAAAGAGTGGAACTGACACAAATAATAAAAATTAAAAGTTGTAAGTAGAAATATGTAGTTTACTTGTTTTATTTCAAAATGTAAACAGAAATCTAATCCAGCTAAATTAGGAATATACAATAATTTTATTGAATAGAAATAGAAAATTTAAATGTTTAATATAATTTTTTAAAAATTCTTTTTATTCCTGATACATTCCTAATTATGGAAAACCCCACTTGCTCAAATTGTGATGTTTTCCTTTGGGTGCAAGACTATCTTATCCTGCAGTATCATTATCTTCGTTTACAATGAACGAATCAAATCCTGGCTGCTGGTTGAAGTGGACCGGAGAACTCAAAACGCCAAATACCAGATTATCAATAACAGAGAGGTTACTACTGTGGTCTGCTTCGATAACATACTCCATATCAGAATAGTGTTCAGGACATGGGCTGGGCTGCCTAGAAAGTACAGCTACATTTCTTTTAACATCAGGGAATTCTTTACATTTCCTTGTCCACAAAACACTCCAGATAAATGTTTCTCTCTAACTTGTTATCCCTAACTACTGAGATACACATAAAGTGGTGTGTGACAAACCCAAAATTATGATACAACTACTGTCTTACTGTAGCTGAGCACCACATTTTAGAATCCTTCCTAGAGGGCGCTGCAATCATCTAAATGTTCAAGCAGGCAGATGACTACAGCCTCATCTGGCAGATAACTGATCGATCAACTTACACAGTAAAACAGATGATTTTAACACTCACCTTGAATACAAAACCAGAAATATCACAGTAACACTATCATCAAGACTGGACATAATATATATCACAAAAGTCAACAATCAACCTAATCCACAACTGCTGGTGGAGATAAAATATCAGGTGGTCTGTCAGACTCCCATCCATTTATCATATTTTGAGATGTAAATTTGTTTGTTTGTTTGTTTTTTCTCAATTCTTTAGTCCCATCTTCAAATGAATTAAGATTAGTTTTTTTTATATAATCTCTCTTCCTACTAACATTCAGGCTAAAGCAAGCACAGTAAATAGTAATTTAAAAAATTAATCTCAGTTACAAGAATTTCTCAGTCTTACCTGCAGCTATCAGAGGTACTGCTTCAGAATAAACAAACCCACCTTCTGTATGTACTACACAGGTATAGTTTCCAGTATCGTCACAATGGACTTTCTTAACTGTCAGTGATATGTTGCCTTCCCGTTCCTTTATATCACCAGTCGCGTTCACTCTGTGTTTTAAAGTCTCATTTACAAATGATGTACCATAAGTATCCTTTACAAGTAAAATTTTGCCATCTTTCATTATTATCATCTCAAATAAACTAGCAGCTCCAGAACTGGAGCAGGTTATGACAGTCTGACTTCCAATGAATGGATTCTTGCCAACTTTAATCACTGGAACCTGTGAATCTGTAAAAAACAAAAAAACAAACAAATAATCATCATAGTTATCTTTTACTCAAGCATCTAATAATAAATAACACCACAGTAATTGGTTTTCAGGAAGTTGGCCATGTTAACTTATTTTAACATTTAATTTCTTGCCTATAAAAGTAATAAAGTTTCCATCTGTACCATAATGAACAATACCTGAGCTTCTCAAATAATCACCAAATGTGACAACATTAAAGATGGCAGACAGTGAGAGGTGGGAGAAAATTCTCCTGATTAGATCTGTAAAGTATTTCAAAACGGATCCATATATCAAAAGATTTTGTTTTTATGAAGAAAGACTGGACATCATTGTAGCCTGAATTAAAACTAATGAGAATACAATTTTAAAACTTGTGCAAATTCTGAGTAAAATCTAAAATTGTTGTTCATTCAAAAAAATCTTAACTTTATGAAATTTTAGTGACTATTCTTCAGGTGTTAATAATTAACTGGTACTGTACACTGCAATTATTTTAAAACTTTTGTAAAAATGTATCAAAGGCAGACAGACTAATAAACCATAAAAAATTGACTCATCCTCTTTAAAACATTTCCATCCTTTTGGTATCCCTCCTACATAAAACTCAGTAAATTAAAAAGTACTTATGGAGGAGGATGCATACCTTCTAAGTATTTTAAATTGCTAACAGAATCTTTGAAGCCTCAAAAGGACACAGAGTCAACAATATAAACAATGGTCGGATAAGATCAATATTTATTGGCTGGAGAACCAAGTGTATGTAACGAAGTTGGTGGATTCTGAACTGACCAACACAATGCTTGAAGTTTGCCTCTCTCACCTATAACTATATTCCACTATTGCAATGTAGATTTACAATGAACAAAACTTGAAAAGGTTTACTGGTAGAAAGCTGGCATTTTCAGGAGAGGTAAGAGTAGGCTTCACAATCTGCTGCCATCAAATATATAGGGAAAACACTTTGCCTTTGATAGATCCAAACCAATGTGTGAGTAGTGATATTTCATGTCTGTCCAATCGAACTAGCAAACCAACCGGCAATCTAAGGGTAAATGATACAGAGATACCATTAGAACTCAATGACAGGTTTTGATTTTATTTTGTAAAAAGTTTACATTTCACTCTAAAACATAGGTCTACCCTAAAAAAAAATGGGTTCAGATACTTGGAACACATGGGTCTAAACACCCAGAGTTTGTACTTTAGCCATGCTCTTTGTTATCATCCAAATAAAGCAATACATGTGACACGGTCAGCCATACTTCCTGATTGACAGTCTCTTTTTGCATGTGATTATAATCAGGATCTGTGATCAGGAAGAGATGGTGATGTTCTGTAGGCAAGGAGGAGAAACGAAGCAGATATATGCAATGGGGCAAGTCGTCCTTCAAAATAAACAAATGATTGACATTCAAGGAATGGATGACAAGTGAAAACCACTTGTTGCTTGCAGTAATCAGAAATACTACAGAATGATAAAAGCAGACCACCCATCTTTCAAAAGTAAAAGATATAGGTGTCTTATTACACACAATTGAAATGTGCTCCAGTCTTGCAAGTGAAGCCAGTAATGCCTGCCTGCCTGTTGCTAATGCAAAATTTGAAATGCTACAGCTACTCACACAATATGACTACTGGTGTGCACAGGAGCAAAGAGCCTGACCCATCTAATAACCACCACATTATATAATTTAGCTTTGACAAAAAATGAAAAAATCCAACAATAAAACAGCATTTGCTTTGTAGTCTTGGATGTTTGGAATTGATTTGCCACCAGTTTACTAAAGCCTTCTCGTGGAAATTTTAAAAATAATGTGTGTACAGGGTGGCCCATAAGTCAGTTACCTGTGAATCTATCATCTGAACCTTTATTTAATCAATCAAAGCTTTAAAGTACTTCGTCCTTCGATGTGGCAAATCGGTAACAAAGGTGTCTACAACTGTAAACCGTCTCTCTCTCTCTCTCACACACACTTTATAATTTCTAAACTTCGCTCCTATCTGCATTTATCATATTTTAAAATACAGATTAGGATTACTTTAACATCACCAACACAGACTTGACAATTCTGACCTTAAATGTTTAATTAGAAACATTTGAAATATTTTCTTTCTATCAGTCCATCTCCTCTCCCTTACCTTTGTCTCTTCCTGTCTATGATTCCATAAGGGATGCTTTTAACCAAATATATCCAGAATTCTTATAAACCCCTCCTTAAAACGTTTTCTTCATTCATTTTCCTAACTACAGAAAAAATACTCATAAATCCTCATTATTTTCTTTAATTTTGTATATATTCAACACTCACTTTACTTTTTAAATTCTTATAGCTGCATAAGGATATTCATTATATAACAATATCGATACTTTAAATTATTATGTAATAATTTACTATTTTGTTAGTCCACAAACACCTGGAAATAAAACAACAAACGAGTTAACGATGGAGGAAATACAACCTGAGACAATAAACAGATGAAATAAAAACTCACTATTCAAGTTCAACAGACTTACTATTTAAAGTTGAACAGCACACAAAAGATGATAGTAAGAAGATGCAGATTTCAGTAGTAAATAATGCCATCATGCTAATCAGTCTGGGGAAAAATACTTATGGGACAAAGATGAGTCTGGATCATGTTATTTATACTTTACCATGTAAATTCAAGCAGGATGTTCGCACATGACTTAATAACAGCAAGGCAGCAGAGCATGCCTGGTTACTAAATGTGGCAAATTCGCCTTCCTTCTCCACAATCACGAGCTAGAATTTAATGAAGAAGAATTCAAAACAAACACTACAAAAATGCTAGTGATAAAATTATCAGGGCAAAAGTTTTGTTTCTTACCAGAAACCTAAGGACTCGAGCCCAAACTTTTATATCCATCAAAAAAGAGAGATGATGAAAATTAGCCCACCCTGTTGACTACAAGGTTGCTAACGTATTAATCCACGTGGTAGGGAGCTGGCTTTGAGTACTATGCAGCACAAAACGTTTTTCAGAACACATGCTAACAGACTACTTATATCTGAACTATTTAACAACTGTAATATTGAAAATAAAAATTAAAAAAAACACAAAACATAGGCTTCTTAAGAACTGACAAGAATTTAGCATTCATTTTCTTCCTGATCTTGTGTACAGGTTCATCATTAAAACTTATTTTGCTCAAACCAGGTGAGAAATAAAATATATATCCAAGTGAAACAAGCCACAGTTTCAGCTTTCACACAGTACAACTGATAAAGGTAATTAGAATCAGATTGACCAACTTCAGTAAGTGAAGATTTTTTTTTGTTTCCCAGTAGAAAGCAGGAAGTATTTTAACTTTTATTTTCCATATGGCCAAGTTTGGTGTTTTCCAAGATAGATGACTGAAGTAATTTTATAGCTAATGTTAATTAGGACTCAATTAGTACAATTTTTTTCTAATTGCGGTAATGGTTCTTCAATTTTCTGAATATAGCATCTGTTCTGTACAATTCAAACCATCTTAGTACGCCTGCCTGCCTGAGACTTTCCAAGCCCCCTTCATATTCAGTAATCTCAATAGAACTTTTCAACTCACATTTTTGTTCAGATACAACAAAGAAAAGGGTTTACAGTTTCCACCAGCTGTTATCAGCAGCCATCTTCCTTACTGTTCTGGGAAGGTGGTGAATCTGCTATGGAGGAAAACCAAAACTACCAACTAAATACTGACTGATCCCTCAAGGTAGCAAATAACGTTATTCCTGCACTATCTCGCTTTTCTCTAAATCCAGCCAATTTAGGGGAATAAATACACAATCAAGGTCCTCAAACAAAATTATTGTGAAGCTATATAGCAGACTGAGTTCCATTAAAGTGAGAGAGACTAAAGAAAAAAGTATCTAATGTCTTCTAATTGTTGTTTTAAGTCACAGCTAAAAACTTTAACTGAAGGCAAAACAAAGAGAATTAAAATGCCTACTTTTACCTGTTTCCTTTTTCTTTGATGTTGGTGCCACTGTAGCCATGGCATGTTTCAATACAGATGGTGAGAGTGAATCTAATTAATTGATGGTGTCTCAAGAGTCTCCCCTTTCTCCACTCTAGGTCACTGGTTGTCTTCTTGTTGTTTCTTTTTATTATTCAGGTTCTTTTTGACCTCATCATTTGCCTCATTATCCATGTTCCCTCACACCATTCCACTGAAGCACTTTGTTTTGCTTCCTCTTGCAATCTTTGTTGCTTTGGGAATATTTCAACATTTACCTGGCCAGTCAGTCATCAGTGTTTTCTGTCAGTCAGTTGTATCCCTGTATAGTTTTTCTTGAACATTTAGTGAAACTTTCAGCTTCTGATGATGATAATGCCACTCTTTTCTTTCATCATCTTATTCTGACTCAGGACTTCTCTTCCTTTCTCTCTCCAGTTTTGACAACATTCTGAACACCTCGCAATCTCTCTCTGTCCTCAGGCTTTTCTCTCTCATTTTTCAACCAAAGCCATTTCTTTTTCTTTCCTGCTGCTCTGTTAGTTTCTGTTTTTCCTTCCTGACACCAACCAATTTCTTTTTTTGTATTTCCCAGCAATGCTGCACATAACAACTTTTCCTTAACCCAAGGCCTTCTGCTGCTCTACCAACTCCATCATCTACAGAATCCTTTTAACTGACCACTGGGGCATGGAGCAACCATTTGTTGCAATTTCATCAATAAATGACTCTGCCATCTCGTCATCACTGGATACAGCTTTTCTTTCTTCTGGAGGTCTCTGAAAGTTAGAGTGCACCAAATAATAAAACTATTTAAGAGGGGCAAACTACCAAGAATGTGCCACATCATGTGCATCAGGTTTAAACCAGTCTTAACAAATCATTCTAGTAAAATCACAAATGATGTCATTTATTGAAACCTTTATCAGTGTTAAAATGTAGGTGGAGCCACTGGAGCTTAGCAGAAACTTTTCTTTCTTTTTTTTGTCCTTTTCCTCCAAATGTTTGTCTTCATTCATTATATATATATATATATTAGTATTTGGAATAAGTACAGTAACAAAGGGAAATCTGCTTATAAAATGCAAATAATTGTGATAAAATTGCAACTCAAGTGTAAAAATGAAACACTCCATACTGCAGTCATGTGTCGATATGGGATGCTGTGATTGTTGTCAAGCAAGCAATCAGAAGGTACTACATTTGCAGTAGGTTCTTAAAAGCAAAAGTGTTGATATCATTGTAGTTCAATGAATACTATGGCTCCTGAGAAGACAATGTACAGGACAAGTCAGTCTTAGCTAGTGTGAAGCATGATTTCATACGTTAAAAAGAGCTGTATGCAAGAATCTGAAGAGGTTAGACGAAACTGGTTCTGTTGACACATTGAGAAAGGAAGCCTAAGCTCCCCCAAAAGTAATGTTAAGTACCACAGCATTTGTTCTCTACATGATAGACAATGAGCCAGTAAAGATCTTTGTATATAAATCAAAGGTATACTGACTGCTCACAAGTAGGTTCTCACTCATCATGTTATTCCATCAGGATGGCATCTCATGTGCAGAGATTAATTTTCCAACATGACAATGACCTCAGAGAATGCAGTTAATGTACCGAAAAACTATCTGGAAAGAGGCTGATGGATCACTCACAAAGATGCCTTGGCCTGCATAAAATCCTGATATGAACTTCACTGGGACTATGTTGGGTGATACATCAACTGTGACAATCAAACGACAACCAAACACTTTGGATGAATTGTCCAAAGTGCTATAAGATTATTTAGAACATTCCATAGTCAGGCATTCATAACCCATGAAAACAAAGTGTGTTGCTCTGTATAAAGCATAGAGCTTACATACCAAGAACTAAGCAGCTGTACAACATATTCATTTGAGTTTTTGTCTATTTTTGAAATAATGCATATCCTGTGGTTTTTTCTATGGTTATTTCCATTACTGTACATTACACTTTTTTTTTCTGGTAAAGAAAAGTGATGACTGACTTTTTTTCTCTACCTCTTTGTTACACAGTATATACCATTTCTTTGTTCATATAACAGGTGGTGAACCAACAAAACAAAGAAAAAATAACATTATTGAATTATTTGAAAATTCTATGAAGAGAAAAAATTTTTTATTAAGAAAAAATGAAAGCTTACATGAAAAATCATTCTGCTGAACTCAACTGTCTGTTTATTGACATTAATTATCAGAAAGTTTCTTTTTTAGTTAATGTGTGGAATAACTGAGCAACAGTCATGTGGATTGGCAATTATCTTCCTTGTAGCTGAACTGAGCTAAATTACTTCACGTTTGCTCAAATGATTCCCGACCTACTAAAAGATATGGTCCATCATCAGTCACTTAATTACTTCTCTAAAGCCAGTTTGTCCTCAATCAGACATTCGGAGCATTCCATCGTTGCATTTTTGTCTGTACACACAGCCTAAGCTATAGAATAGCAATTTATAGGCAGTTGGAATGATTGCATTAATGTACAGCTGACCTCTGCTATGGAAATCAACAAAGCTTGTATTAGCTCTAAATGGAAGTGATACATTTAACTTGAATGACGTCAAGATTTTGGCCTTAAACTCAATTTACTTCCAAATGTGAAATTCAAGAATCTTTCATTAAATATTTAATGCCTATTTATACCTAATGACGCCAAAAATTCTGTTCCACTTTGTTGCCTTAAGTTTTGTTTTTTCTCCCCCAACTAAATTAATAAAATACTACCAGTTATTTCGTTTTTGGAAGAAAATAAAATCAAACAAATGAACAAAGGTCACTTGGTTTAAGTTTCTTTTCTTCTTATTCTTCATTTCAAGGTAACTATTTTAAAAGTTTGAGTTATCCATAATCAACAGATTAAAACAGCAACAAAAAAAAGGGCTAAGTACCTTTCAGACATAAACCACAAGAAATATTTGAGATGGTCTCTACACAATTAATTTAGAATAAAAACTAAATATCATTTTATATCAAAACCAAATAAAGAAAAAGATATACAAGTATCTAGAAATTTTGATGATCTAACATTTAAAAAGCATCACTGGTAATGAAATAAGATAACCTGGTTAAAATATAAAAAAAGAAAGGACTGTTTAAGGTCTGGCATTATTTAAAAGACTATAACTGGAAATACAATGATGTTGTTTATGAACTTTAATTAGTTGAAAATCCTTTAATGACCTTACACCAAAACGTGTTCTATTAAGAAATCAGTATGTTTAAGTAAAAAAACAAACACAAATAAGTCAATAAGACAAGAAACTTTCAACAAACTAATAGAATTTCAGTCATCAAACATTCAAACTTCAATTGAAAATTGTTCTAAACTGAAGATTACTACTCCTTTATATGACTAGGGCAGAGAATTTTAAAAGGTTAGCAAGACTGATCATAAAATTATTTTCTTTGGTAAATATGAAAGGGATTTCAAAATCCTTAATTTGAAGGATCTAGTAAAACTTCTGACAGCACCAAAAGACAAAAAAGCCTTATCTACCTTTGTACAACTTATGAGGTAGTTGAGGACTCTTTTTTTAAAAAAAAAAAACAAAAAAAACTCTACTATTCTATTCATGCAAAAAATTGCATACATTCTGGCTAAACTAGTTAATATATTACCAAATCTTTGAAAGCTTCGGTGCATGCTATTTACCAACATAAAAAAAATAAACTGTAGCCATAACCCCAGAGTCCTCTCATTCACTCATTTTGTTGCTCAAAATGTTATGAAATTAAACAGTGACTCCTGATGAGAAGATTAATGGCACTCTGCAGCTTGTTTAATTAAAGTTGGTTGCTGCACTGAAACAATGGTTTAGGACACATTACAATATAATCACTGTCCAACAAGTCCATCTGATGTTGAATGCAGAAGTTGAAAGCAGCAGCATTAATTAATGATAGAAAATGCTCTGGTGGATAAAACACCAGTCAGGGGAACATTGTAGCTGTTAAAGGAATGTTTTCCAGAAGCCTGTAAAAATCAGAGACGTGCTTCTCAAGAACTGAATGCTCCCTTTAAACAGATCATATATTTTTGAGAGCGAAACTACATTAATGTACCTATAAAATCCAAGTTGTTCGGCACTTGTTCTAGAGGATTATTCTGCTGCCAGCATAGATTTCTGAGGAAAAAAGCACAATCACCTACATTTTTATCACAGTTAACGTTTTCAGATGAAGCAATTGTATGTATTTATTGAAATGTCAGGGTAGCGATCAAGTTTGTCACGTTTTTGAATCAGAAAGCCTCCACAAAGTATGGGAACATGGAATAGACTCTCAAAAGATTAACATGTGTTCTATCTAAGCTTTGGCAAATAGAAGCACATACTGTCTCAATGAAAATGGAATTTAAGGATTCATCACTGCATTACTAAGAAATGTTAAACATATGGCTTTATAATGCAATGTGTTTGTTTAGTAATATATTTTTTTTCATAAAATTATAAAGTAGTACTTTCCAGTCATGGTCATTTGGACTCAAGAATAATATAATAAAACAAGGGATTTCTAAAAAATATGGTGAATAGAATGCTGCTTGAATAATGATGACAGATTAAGTTTACCTATTTACTAAAAGTCTGATGAATGACATAATACAAAAATAAAAAATTTTTAAAAATTAAAATTTGAAGCAATATAAAAAGGAAAGTTGATTTAAAGTAATTTGTGAAAATATTAAGTGGGCAACTGTTAAGTGAATCTCCTAAAACGGTCTAGATACTGCTGAAAGCCAGATTCCTCTGATTATATTTATTAAAGACTTTAGAAAGTCTGATAAAAAATCATCACACAATGGCATACTCACAGTAATAATAATAGTTCATACACATGAAGATTAATCAGCTAAGAGTGAAACAAATTTATAGAAAAGAATTTTATAACAAACCATTCTCAAGCGAATAATTCATCTCACATACTCTGCCATAAAAGATAAGATGAACCTCAAATGAGGCTTTACATTGAAGTAAGGGTTATGATGCAATAGTAAAAAAGAAAACTCCCTATCTCAACATTAACAAAGGACTACCTATGACAAGGAAGTAACTTTACAGTAGTTGGAGAACAGTCAGAAACACAGGTACTCATGTGGGCTTTGGTTTCTCTTTCACATGGTTACTCCACTTCTACTAACCAAATACTGAAGCTCAAGTCAACCATAAAAAGAGGGAAAAAAAATAGATAAAAGTAGTGTATAAAACTAGCTGTGATGAGGACACAATATGTTCTCCAAGGCAGAAATATTTTGTTAGGTAAGAGTTTATAAAAAGCAAAAAGCCAGGGTAAAATGTAAACTCAACTGTAGCCTTGGGAGTTGTTCCTGTTCCAATACTTTGTTAACACAGACAACAGGTACTGTGTGAATTGATTTAAGTGCAGGATCTAAAAATAATCAGTTCAGGAAGCTGACTATTGGCAAGGATAACTAACAGAAACTGAACAGTTTGCTGTGACAAGTGTTCGCAGCAGCAAGAGAGTTAATAATACAAAGTTGTGCTGCAAGCAAATTTTGACTAACCACAGAAATAAACAGCCACAAGCCTAATAGGGGAAGCAATATTTACATTCCAACAATGGAATGTTTGCGAACAAGAGAGAGACTTAAAATAACAAGATAATCATCAGTTTCTCCAATAAGGAATAGTGGAGACATTCTGGTAATGCAATCATCAGAAATTCAGTAGTATGGGGTCAAGTAAATTCTACACAAGTAATAAAATTAAACGTGAAATCTAATTACCTTTTGTTGTACCTTATGTTAATTTAATATAAAGGTAGATAGATAGTTGTTTTAAAGATCTTTTGTTTTCCTCTTCAAGTTGCCAAAACTGGAAGCTGATTCTTTGAGTGACATCATTTAGAGCAGGGGTGGGAAAACGTTTCTCCCCGAGGGCCACATGGACACCCATAAGGTCTCTGGCAGGCCGCATTCGACATAAAAACTAAATAATAAATTTAATAAAAGTTATTTTCACACAAAAATACAATTATCTTAATGTTCAGTTCATTCAATTTGTCGAAAATGTCATGTGAATGCTAAATCGCACACCCATTCTTTCATGTTACTTAGAAATTCACAACTAATGTTCATTTCAAGAAAGAGCAAAATTTCTTCTCAGATTCCACACTCTTCTCAAAACATTTCCCAGGCTTAACCAACTTACACTGCTATGATACAGTACATCTGAATATTCGCACTCCATATCATTCAGCAGATTTCTGAAATGTCTGTGATTTAGCCCCCTGGCTCAGATTAAGTTAATGGCATTCACATGGGCTTAGTATCTTACACATTGTGGTTTTTGTCATTATATTATACCAAGATTCTTTGCAAATATATATGGATATATTATATAAAAATCAATCAAAAGCTTATGAAATTAAAATACAGGTTGCACATAAGTAACATTCCATTTTTAAAACCACAAAAACAAAAGGAAATGGCTGCTTCACAAGGCACAAAAACATATAGCACAATTTTACAAAAAAATAAAAACAAAAAGTATGTCAATGATTAAGTGAAAAAACTTTACTTGAATTTGGATTGAGTTAATCCATTCCAGTACTGTATTTTGTGTACTCCTGGTATTAGTTATAACTGTTTTGATCAAAGGAATATACGATACCAATGGTACGTGAGTGGAAAGATGGCTGATAGTATTAACTTACAAAGCACTGATCCTGCATAGTTAAAAAACAGCAAATAAGTTTTTTTCCAATCCAATTGAAAAGTTCAATAGTTTCAGAGTATTTATTCCACCACTTAATAAAATTGTTTTGTCAGTGGATTTTGTCATCCAGTTTGATGGTTAAACCAGCAGCTCTCACATGCTATTGAAAATCATAAAAGGCCATGGACCTGACTATATTCAACCCAGTTTAGTTTTTTTTTATTTTATACCATTACTAGTTTGATTAAAATCAATTTTTCCAAAGTCTAGGTGGACTTAACATTGATTTTGTTAGCAAGCAAGTCCTTTTATGAGCTTACCTACCATCATAGATTAAGTTAATGTGAAAAATTTATTTCATGGAGATTACCATTTCCTTTTCTCACAAGTATAGGTATGTATATCAGATTTGGTACATACAACTAATAAGGGGAAGCAACTCTTCTTAACTAAACGTCTTTTATAATTTTTTGTTTTTGTAGTATTTAGAATTTCTCTATGTAATTAATTATATATGCCTAGAATATTTTCTAACTTCAGATTACAAAATGTTTGTGTATAACTATAATGGGCATTACATTTTAAAATACCATAGTATTCACATTTTTTTCTGACAGTTATCTCCCTTCATTTATTAGAGCCTGTATTATGCCAAAATTCAAAATGTAGCATCTTAAATAGCTATCAGCATACAATATCAATTTAGTTTTGAATATTTTTTTTTCTTTCTGTTTAGATATTTTTAAAACGTTTAGCTGCATCTAAGCATCCAGTAGCTAAATCTGGTTCAGTTTCAAGCCTACAAAGACAATGGAATCTTTGCCAAAATTGATAATGAATGTTGCACACTACAAAAATCTGTTTCCTTCAAATAGTACCTACCATTCTTTGTCTAAAGTAATGCATCAACATTTTCAAGAAAGTTGTATTTATTCTATTTCTGTTTTAGAAAAAATTTAAAGACAAAAACGTTTGAGTATTTTGATATTAAAATTTCTATTTCATTCGGATTCTTATTAAATAAGTTACTTATCCTGTCAGATGACCCTTTCTGTAAAGAACAACAATTTTGTGTTGACAGTTCTGGTATTATTAACCAAAATAACCACATCATCCTGTAAAAGATTACATAGAACTCAGTTACCCAAATGCAGGAGACTTGAGTTTACTTGTCTTGTGAATCAGAAAAATTTATTCCCAGTCTTTATAGCATCAATTTAAAAATGACAAACCAAGTTTAACATTAACTAAGAGAAAAAATAACTAAATAAATCAAGCATTAATGTTTAGTTTTGGATAGAAATGGCTCTCCTTGTTTCTGTACACTGCTGCTTTAATATTTCTTATAAAAAAAGAAAAGAATCGCATTAAGTTCTAGAAATTTGTTATGCTTTTGTTCTTAAAAAAAAGTTATAAATGAATAATTAATTGAGCACCTGAGACTCTGGGTGTCTCATTTTGACTCCCTTTCCCCAAGTAATATAGTCAAGCCACAACCACCACTGTTCTAAATGACCATAAGAAATTCCTCCAATAGATATTCCATGTTAAAACGTCTGTAACAAGCATCCACTAATTTCCGTGTTCTAGGTGGCAAATGATTTTGTAAGAGACCTGAACTCACCATTAAAACTTCAAATGTTCATCATTCAGTCAGTCGTGATACCTACAGGGCTTAGTTAAAATTTTAAAAACAACATATGTAAATCTCTACAAAGTTGCAGCCAAATGAGAGAGAGAGAGAAACAACAAAACTCACTTATGAAGACATCCTTCGTTCAAACATCAGTTGTTGCGAAAGGACTTTATTTTCCAAGAAAATTCTGCATGTTTGGAGCATACACATACACGTACAGTGCAACCTCAAGTATCCGAACAAGCCCGGAGCAAGCTATTTGTTTGGATACGTGAGTGTTCAGATACATGAAAAAAAACCAAATGCAGGTGTTGCTGTGAGCATGCCAAGGGTCAAATTCGAACATCCAATTGACACCCTATCCGAACAATAGATGCTATGCATGTTAAATGTCACTTGTGTAAACTGTTTCAAAACAATGCCTTTCTAACCCAAAGTGAAGTACTGTATTACTTAATTACTGTAGATTTTCAATGTAATTTGAGTGAAAATGTTTGCATGTGCGTCTTTGTTAACCTCCATTTTGTCTGGCTGCAAAAATTATGGTCACATGATCAATGAGTCTTGCTTGACATAATACTGTAAGGTTAATGATGTAATTTGATGAAGTGCAAGATGTTTAATAAAAACCCAATAAATGTTTAAAAATGATTTATTATGAAAACAAAATTTAAAAAATACACGTACAAAAATACTAATTATTACACAGGCTTAAAAAATGTCTTGATTGTGGTTTAAGATTAGACAATATTTTTCCTGCTGCCTTCTCGCGTAGTAATCGTAGAATGCTTAAGTGCACGGGCTCAGCGTCATTGTCTGCCTCTGACCAACACAATGCTTTGTCCGTGATGTCTGCAGCCTCAGCATTGGATGGTACGGGATTAGCGTTATCAGGAGATGGTTCATCATCAGAGTCTGATTCAGACGAAGGGTCACCTGTCACACTGTGTATGATCTCCTGATCAGTGAGCTGTTGGCAAGCATCAAGGTCTCTGTCCATTCTTCGATGTCGGTGATAGTAGATTGCCCAACACCATATCCTTCAGCTAAACGTGCAGTGCAGCTACTGCACCAGAGTCGAGTCTCTTCAAGATCTTCACTTTGTCGTCTAGAGACAGAACATTGCGTTTTCTTTTCAAACTTTTGTCAGACATTTTGAACGCGAGTGTCGTGAACAATACAGTCTAAAATGAAATGTAGATTAAAGCACTTCAAAGATGATATGAAAAACCAGATAAAATATTTCTTAGTAAATTATATTAAATTAAATAAATTACTTAAATTAAGTAATTATCATTTCCCCCCTTGATTAAAAAAAATACAATAGAACGTTGACAACCGAACAAAAAGGTGTGAAAGTTCGGATACGTGAGGTTGCACTGTAACTGTAGACCGGCTCCAAGTCCACCCTTTGGAGCTGGCACACTCTCGCTAAGTTACTCATCAGAATTGGGCAATCTCTTTTATTATTATTATTATTATTATTTGATATATATACGGGGGGGAGGAGGGGCTTAGGGTGAGCTGTTGAGGGGGGACAGAAAAATGATAAATAGCTTAGCAAAATACCAGGGATGGGGAAGGGGGTAGGACCGCCGCAGCAGCAGCACCCGACTTGAGAGAGACCTCCCGGGTCCTTGGGGCCCACGGTGTCGGGGGACCGGGCCGCTTGTCGGCTCGACGAACATCTCTCAGTAACGAGGAGGGCTCGGCATTTGGACGTCCAACTCGCTTAACAACAACAACAACAGCAGCAGCAGCAGCAGGAGTCGTCCCCCACAACGACGACTCTGAACTCATGTCCCTCTCATAACGTTTTTGCTTGGTTTAAGACCCCCTCCGCACCCCCTTGGGAGGAAAAAGAACAGGATGAGTAACTCGCCTCAGAGTTTCTAGAAGCTTCGGCGGCTTCTCTCCTTCCCTCACCGATTTCCACGCCCGGCATCCGAGGGGGGCATCTTTCCAATTTACCGCGTTTCCAAAATGGCGGCGGCGTGACTACCACCAGCGACAGAACAAGTCGTCTTTGTGTGTGTAACCAGTGTTTTCATTGGCTGAGCTGCTCACGTGGTGGGTGTTAACAGAGTAGCCGTGGAGTGGCCGAGAACGCATGAAAGATGCTGGACCCGCTGTGTAAACGACGCACCTTGCCTAAAATAGAAAAAAAAGGGAACATTTGTTTTTTTCTCTCACCTTCACTGTTAGAACACCAGAAAAGCTGTCTTCGGGATCTCTGAACTAAGGAATAAATGAGAGACGAAGGAGCAAGCGGCCGAGAACGGCTGATCTGCCTGAGCCTCGGCAGCAGGCAGGGGACGGAGTGGGCCCATCTACTGTATATAAGCTTGCAATCCCGCCCTTGCGTCGCCAAGCCAGGGCGGTAAATAGCGAGCATACTTGACACTAGGCATTGGCGTGAGTGCCCCCCCCCCACCCACCAGGATCTAGAAGAAAATCTCGAGGCTCTAAAATGCTTCTGAGGGGTTGGGGTGGGGCCATGCAGACAGTGCCGGATTTAGCCATAAGCTATACAAGCTACAGCTTAGGGCCTCACAATCCGCGGGGGCCTAAAAAAAAATGTGAGGAGACTTGTAAAAATGTGCGAACGAGGCCTAAGGAACTGCTACCGCGGTACGGGAAACCATCATGACGAGAAATCGCCATTAACCCTTTCGGCGCCGGTGTTCCATTTCAGAAACATCTATATTTTGAGCCTCCCAAGCTTAGCTAAAAGGGGAGTTAAGGAAAGGTGGTAAAACAAGCAAACAGCAAAGGGGCGATGATACATTTTTTGGTCCCACGTAAAATCGATGGGAATAAAATCAAGTCTGAACCAGTCATAATGCCACCATTATCAAAAATCACAGGAAGGCAACAATTGACCAGGTTCAGCTGTTAGTCGTTTACATATGAGAAAAGAAAAAAGAAGAAACTAATAGTGATGCGAGAAAAATGTCTGGCAAGTTTGAGGGAAAACAAATCGTGTAAAAACTGACTTGTGGAACATAATATATTTGACGAGATGTAAAATGGAGAAAGAATAGAAAATCATATTGAAAAACAGCATCACAGAAGAAAAAAAAAAACAATATCCAGAGACTATTTCCGTGTAAACAAAGGAAAAAAGGATGTCCGATCGAAGTAAAACGAATTCAAATGAAAGAAAGTGTCGACACCTGCTGTCCATACAGGGAGAAGGGCGTCAATCTCAAGATGGAAAAAAGTTAAGAACGAACTAAGTAAATAACAAGAAAAGGTGGGTTTTAGACAAATTATACACTAGGTGAAGTTGTTATAGTAGGAATAACAAAAAGTACAAGTTTATGCAATAATTGGCAACAGAACAAGAATATTTCTAGTTCTCCAAAAATAAAAAGCCGAAATCTTGCGTGATACGGCAGGAGTTTCTCCTCTTCAGTTACTTAGTTACTATTACTAAATTTTACCGGATTATGTTACACGAAAGGGGCAACAAAGGAGACGGCATTCACTGCCTCATTTAGAAGGGAATGTATACTTAAGGTTACCAATGAAAATTGACTTCCATAAAACTGCTTCCAATTTTGGAAGGGGTGCTTGTTTGTACAGGCTGCCAGTCAGCAACAACCGGGGGGGGACGTTCAACGAAACCTCGGTTCTCAAATAAAGTTCGAATTTTAAAAAAAAAATTTTAATTCAAATCTTTTTTGAAAGTGTAGATAGCGGTAAATATTTTCCGCGGTGTCATTTCAAGTAGATCCGGGGCTTATCCGTAAATGCAGCCGCGTTATAGTGGCTGTGTCTGTCGTGTGATATCGACCGAGGAGGACGAAGCGCTTCAGACATTCCGAATCTCACCATTATTACGGCGGCCCGAAAGTCGGTAAAATGTCTGCCAGTCTTCAAAAGCGGATCCTAGATTAGTTATTTTTTCTGTTGCACTCTATTTTGGCCTGCCATACTGAAGCAGCCTGCGATGGTCAGAAATAATCCTGTTCTGTAATGTTGCATTGTGGGAAGGTTTTCTTAATTGTTGTCAGAATAAGGATTAGACTTCGATTGCATAAGGGGGCCATTTTAAGGCCGCTTTTCGTATAGGACGCTGTCATGTTGGGAACGTGAACAGTAATAAAAATATCCCGAGTCAGCACCAGATAAGAAGTCCGCGCTGGTTTTGCATGAGCCAACAAAAGCCAGCCAGGGTGCCAAGTGACGCAGCAGCATAGTGGAGACTGGAGGCCAGTCCACTGCGCTTCTGGAAGAATGACTGGATCAGATAAGGAGGACACGACAGAAAACGAAGCACTCGTGTGGCCTACATTTATGGCAGGCCAGCGTAGACTGAAACAGCATCAGACGCTATCCAGATTGCAGAAATTCGTGCTTCATTTGGTTTTATGCAGTAATCAGAAAGTATAAACTTGCACTCGGAATTATGAGCTATCAAACGGAAACCCTGTCAGCTGCCATTTCAACACTTTATTGTTTATTAAAATGCTTCGTTCCACACATAAAAAAAGAAGAGAAAAATCACGCATCCGCCATTGACTGTGATTTTGTTTTCATTCTATGTTTGTTTCATCAGCTAGCGAGTTCTGTTCAGAAACTTTCCAAAATATTGTTATGCAAATAACTTGTATTCCTCTTCCAATTTCTTTCCAAATCTGACTGGCATTGGTTGGAACCTTTCGCTCATCCATCTAGTTCATCACACACGATTCGACTTACTATAACACTATCCCTGATAGAATTGCATGGCGTCGCAGAATATTGTGATCTCTCTCTCTCTCTCTCTGTAATTACATCTCTCTTTATGACGTCATGTCTCTCTGTGTAATGACGTCATCTCTCTTAACGACGTCATGTCTCTCTCTGTAATGACGTCATCTCTCTTAACGACGTCATGTCTCTCTCTGTAATGACGTCATCTCTCTTAATGACGCCATGTCTCTCTCTCTCTCTCTCTTGTGAGTCTCATCGATTTTTATCAAGTCGCCATCCGAGTAACCAGCAAACAACCCTTACTTTTACATTTCCACCGCCAAACTCAACTGTAGGACAAAAAGAAGACAACCAGAAAAACTCCCCTTATCCGGCCTTTTTCCTAACATACTTTCGTCATTCATATAACCAAATATTTCTGACTTGCCCCATCACAACTCATCTTATCACTGCTCCTAAATGTAGTTCTTGTGCTGCTCGCCCTGTCGCTGTTTATCGTTACCTTTCTTAACCGGCGTTTGAAGGTGGAACTTAAGATGCCGACTGGTGCAGAGAAATTGTGGGCAGCAGTTAATTGTTTACGTGTTCTTAAAAGGGTTCATAGCTGGGCTGGTTAGTTGTACATCACCTTCTCCACTATCTCCTTTGGGAGTAACCGGCTAAAATAACACTGTGCAACACTCAAAAAAGTACGAGTCATCTGTGGCCATCTTTATATGCAAAATTACATGGGAAATCCATTTCTGGCCTTCTTTTTGTTAAATTAGGCATGGTTTTTACAGAATTGTCACTGTATACCCTTTTTGTTATTATCATTAAATAAAATATTTTATTTAATTTAATATTAATTTATTTGCTTATTTTAATGTGTGCTCACATTTAATTGAGTTGATCACTTAATACTTTATACCTCAAAGCTTGTGTTTAATTTTATTTTGTTTGTTTCAGATCTTATTTGTTTTCAACCACGAGTGCAAGACAGTGCAAAAATGATCCAAACAGATTTTGTTACATATGTGGGGAATTGACTTTTGCTAAAGAAAAGCGCAGTATTACACACCATATCAAGGAAATGTACAAGGCGTACTTCGATTGTTACTTAGGAGACCAGGATAAGTCATGGGCTCCTCATGTGTGTTGCCTTACATGTGTGAAGACACTGAGTGCCTGGTATGCAGGAAAACATGTTCACATGGAGTTTGGTGTGCCAATGATTTGGCGTGAGCAGAAAGATCACTCTAATGATTGCTATTTCTGTCAGCATGATTTTACAGGCTGTACTACAGCAAAGAAAAGGAAACACATCGTTTACCCAAATTTGCGATCAGCAGTGCGCCCAGTAGAACACTCAGAAAATTTGCCTGTGCCCCAACCTCCAGATCAAGAAATGCAGACTTCCAGCAGTGCTGATGAACATTCCAGTGGTGAATATATGGAGCCCAGTGATCCAGAAAGCGAAAATAAACCAATACCATTTTCTCAAGAGGCTCTAAATGACTTGTGCAGGGATCTCTATTTAACCAAAGACAAAAGTGAGTTTCTGGCATCAAGGCTTCAAGAACGTAATCTTCTTGAGAAAGGAGTGAAAATAACACTATACATAAAACGTACAGAGGATCTACTTGCATCATTCACCATGAAGGGTGACTTATGCTTTTGTAATGACATCACCGAACTTTTTGAGCAACTGGAAATTCCATACAATATAACCCAACTGGCGACTTTTCATAGATGCATCCAAGAACAGCATCAAAGCTGTTCTGCTACACAATGGTAACACTCTGCCTTCTGTTCCCATAGCTTATAGCACAACCATGAAAGAATCATATGAAAATCTGAAAGCAATTCTAACAAGCATACAGTATGATGACCATCACTGGCATATTTGTGCAGATTTTAAGGTTGTGGCCATGCTTACTGGCCTACAGCTTGGCTATACTAAATTTTGCTGCTTCCTGTACTTATGGAATTCCAGAGCAAGAGCGGAACATTATGTACGCAAGGATTGGCCGATCCGAGATGAAATTGAGCAAGGAAAACACAGCATTATGCACAAACCACTTGTAAAAAGTGATAGAATTATTTTACCACCTTTGCATATTAAACTTGGTTTGTTCAAGCAATTTGTGAAAGCCTTGGACAAGGAATCCTCCGCATTTGCATACCATGCAGAAAAGTTCCCTTCCCTGAGTCAAGCTAAAATTAAAGGAGGTGTCTTCATAGGTCCCCAAATTTGAAAAATTGTACTTGATGAAACCTTCATCACACATCTCATGAGAAAAGAGAAGCTTGCCTTTGAATCATTCAAGGAAGTTTGCGATAACTTCCTGGGCAAACATCGTTCAAAAGACTATGTGCAAGTTGTGAATGATCTGCTGAGTCATCACCATGACATGGGATGTAACATGTCTCTAAAAGTTCATGTGCTCCACTCTCATTTGGATTTTTTTTGCGGAAAATCTTGGTGATGTGAGTGATGAACATGGCGAGAGATTTCATCAGGATATATCAGTGATGGAGCGACGATTCAAAGGAAAATGGAACCCTGGCATGTTGGCAGACTACTGCTGGGGTATAAATACAGATGATCACACTCCACACAAAAGGGTTAGAAGGACAAAGGTTGTTTAAACTGACATGTGTGTATTTTTAATTCATAACCAATAAATGTTTTGTTATACCAACTAAATTTTTGTTTTGTTTTTTTGTAATATTCAGTATTTACAATGTTGTGTTACGCAATATTATACAGTATATTATAAAACATATGGTTCATGGCACAGGAAAACGGTGCCTAATCTGGATAAATAAAGGTCAGATTCAGAATCAGGACAATTTTTTGACCCAGAAACAAGTCTTTCTTAACTTGTACTTTTTTTGAACCTGTAATTTGTTGTACAGTGTAATGAATGCTAGCCTTGTTTCTTGCGAGATTTTTCTTCAGGTACTATTTTTACCCGCCTCACAGAGCAACAACAGGCAAAGATGGTTATGTTTTTACTCCTCAGCTATGCGTGTCTTAAGTTCTAGCGGTGGTAGAGGAGACGGGATAAGGGTTGTGTAGCTCGATACTTTCGAATTAGTGCTACGTGGGTATGCATCTCTCCTTGTCATCTCCGGGGTTTCGATATGCGAGACCTTAATATCTGACACTACATTGCAGGCAGTCGTCACCCTGGTTCTCTCTCTCTCTCTCTCTCTCTCTCTCTCTCTCTCTCTCTCTCTCTCATGAGCACGTGGCAACATCGCTGTATCTAACTGATTCAGGTGTTCGCACGTGCGCCGTGCGGTCGAGTCAGTGCCTCGCTTGTCGTCGCAAAAATTGATGACTGTTGTTCACATTCGATTTCCTCGTCAAGGGACAGATTTTTTTAAGTGGCGGAATAGCGGTGCAAACTCGAACATTGTGGAACCTTCAACAGAAAGATAACGCAGGTGTTCCAAAAGCAACGGTGCTTTTTTCTGGGCGGGTAGGTCAGGTATGTGAAGGAGTCATAAGGCATTTTTCACGACTTGAGAAAATTCTGTCAAAAAACCGAAAGTAAAAGTAAATATTTCCCTCCGCTTGTAACCGGGGCTGACGAAAACCTTAGGGGCGAGTTCGGGAAGGGACTTGAGTTCCTGCAGGGACATGTGCCCAAATGTCAGCTGACGACATATCATCCTTTAAGTCTCCGAGTAAATGGTTTCTCAAGAATTTTCCAGTGTGAAAGATGGTAGCAGCTGAATTAAAACTTATAGATTTGCGGTCATCACTGGCCATGAAGCACCTGTCTCAACAGGAAGACTTTTGTTTGTCTTTACATTCTGGAGATCATTTGACTATGAGAACAAATTTCCTTTGTTAAAGCGCGAGGGATTTAGAGATCCTGCAATGTTTGGAGCAACATACAGAAGTGAAAGTGCATTTTCGTTAATGAACAACATTAAGAAACAAGAAACCAGCGAGACTGGCCACAGACGTGTAGCTCTTCATGAAGGACAAGTAAATATTAATAAATTAATGGGTAATGTTCAAAGCAGAGGAGAGTCTCACTAGAAGTTGTAAGTTCTTTTCAGCATCAGCTCTTTCCAAACTTGTTCTTTTTTAATCATCTGTACTCCATCCATTAATACAGTTAATCTTGGACGTTTCATTTTAATGAAAAATTGTATAACTGTTTACTCAACTATAAAATTTAAATTTTTAAAATTATTTTTAGCCTCGCTGTATGTATGTATGTATGTGTGTATGTATGTATGTATGTATGTGTGTGTGTGTATGTATGTATGTATGTATGTATGTATGTATGTTGATGTATGTATGTAGTGTGTGTGTTGTATGTATGTATGTATGTATGTGTGTATGTATGTCTGTATGTATGTATGTATGTGTGTATGTATGTATGTGTGTATGTATGTATGTATTATGTGTGTGTATGTATGTATGTATGTGTGTATGTATGTATGTATGTATGTATGTATGTTATGTATGTATGTATTATCCGAAATTCAATGCTATCTTCTTTGCCTATATATATAGATATAAGTTAGAAAGGGCTCGCCCTGCTATTTTCATATGACTATAGGTTTATATATATATATATATATATATATATATATATATATTAAGAGTCTAGATCTCTGATCACTTTATTAGAACAACCCATTCTTTAATTATCATAACAGAATATTTTGTATTTTCAAATATGTATTAGTGTATCAATACATACCATCACATTGAAAGGGGTATTTAATGACGAAGTTCATGGCAATCATATCTTTGATTTTCTTTTAATGTTCAGTGGAAAAGCTTGTCGTCGCAGTGCTCATCAATGAAAAAACAAAACACGTGACAGTATTTGGGCGATGTGTGTAAAGCCCGATAATAAATCTACACCTGTCATAGCTGGAATGGTCTCTTCTCTACCACTCGGGACCGCCAAGAGGGCAGGGGTGGAGTAATTACCCCGGGGCCCCTGGTTCCGCAAATGACAATGACATATTATGATACTATTTGGAAAGGGGACCCGGATTTCAAGTTTAGCACTGGGCCCTTTGCGGCCATATACCAACAAGAAGTAACAAACGCTGACTTTTGTTAGTAACGTAGACTTAAAATCGGTTATTGTCTTTCACTTTATTTTTTCTTAATCGATAAGTAAAAAAAACAGGAAGAATAATAAAACACCATCTATTAAAGTCGAGAGAGAAAGAGAGATGGGGGGGAGAGAGAGAGAGAAGAGAGAGAGAGAGAGAGCGATGGGGAGGGGAGGGAGAGAGAGAGGAAAGAGAGATGGGGGAAGAGAGAGAGAGAGAAAGAGAGATGGGGGGAGAGAGAGAGAGAAAGAGAGATGGGGGGGAGAGAGGGAGAGAGAGAGAAAGAGAGATGGGGGGAGAGAGAGAGAGAGAAAGAGAGATGGGGAAGGGGAGGGAGAGAAGAGAAAGAGAGATGGGGAAGAGAGAGAGAGACGACTTGCCTGCCCTCAAATGCCGCTCTAAATTTAGCCAGCCCATCCATCCTGCTTCAGCCCAGCCTCTGCAGCACAGGAAAGCTGACGATGACTGTAAAAGGAGATGTAAGAGTTACCGCGACGAAACTGTAGTATCAGTTATTGGAAACCAAGCATGACTGCTCGATGAATATTCTCCCCATGGCAACGCCGCCTGTGTGAAAAGGGGCGAAGTTCGTTCCACACATAACACCTGCCGCGCTAACATCTAGGAAAGTGCCGCCTGCATCTCCGCCATGGAGAACGCTTCTAGGCTTACTGACTGTTGCTATAGTTACAAGGTATTCATAAAACAAGATAAATAACTTCTACGGTTCAATCTCTTTTCCGTACACCCCCAGCCAAGAAGATGCGAATGTTTTCAAAAACAGCCGGATGGATGTCTCGAAGTGAAGCTATAAAGTCATTAAGTTCATATATATCCTATATAAATATAGAGGTTTTCTTTCTCTTCATGAACAGATATGTACCTCTTCCATCCTACTGGCAGGCAGTCCGCCCCATCCGCATCTTTTACCTTAAAATGTTGTTTTTTTTGTTGTTGTCCGGATCAGACGCCGTATGATAAAACCTGCTCCTCTAAGACGATAATTCTGGGACTAATTCGCGGTCTCCCCCCGTGTTTTCAATCGCTTTTCGTTTTTGTCTTTTCCAAGACCGTATACGTTTGTAAACGGGCAGAAATCAAAATTGGCATCAATAAAGAATTGCTACATTTACGCTTTCAATAAACATCTTCTTTTTTCATCTTTATTTACAACCGAACAAGATCAAATCAGTCGGAGTCTGCGTTTTCCGGGCTCTCTTACTCCTCCATCCACTGGCGCCGTAATCAGGGTACTGTTTCCACCTGAGCATCTAACGAGACTATGTCTTCATTCACCTCGTTTCAAAGAAGGGAAACTACTTTCTAGACAGACAGAAAAGGAGAAGAAGAAAAAAAGGGTTTAGAGCATTTATTTCGAAAAAGAAAAGCATACAGCTTTAACATTAAGTAGCGAAGTCCGTATTAAGCATATAAGGGGCCCGAGAAACTTGGGAGATTGAGGGATTTCCTCGCCAACTTTCTTAATTAGATCAGAGCGTCAGGAATTTTAAAAAAAATAATAATAAACATTCGTAGAATCGGTCTGTCTCTTGTGTAAGAGTTTATTTGTGCCGATTCTCCAATTAAAAACAAATACTATCTTTGTCTGTTTCAAGATAATTCTGTAAAATGGGGTCGCTTTAAGTCAACACCAGTCCGTCTGGCCCTTTTGTCTTCTGGGTTTTCTTCTCTCTCTCCCCCCCCCCCCCACCTCCAGAGTAATTTTTTTTACGAGAAGATGAGTGGTTAAAATCCCTAAACATGAGGAAGAGTCGCTGTTTTAAAGACACAAATTAAGTTAAAAATGGTATGGTTTGTTTTTCTTCTCTGTTCGAGTTCGGAAAGGTTTGGTACTTCTTTGCAATTACCAAATAGCGATATACAGCGATTCGGAACGTGCTTAAGGCTCTATGGGATGTAAGTGATCATAGAAATCGCGTCTTCACGACGCCCTTGCTCATTTACTAAGCAAATCTGCGCGGTCCTAGAAGTTCCCTTGTGATTAAACACTGCTCTCTACAAGCTAAATGCGCGATTGTACCTGTCAACAGGTGCGTTACGTTCAAATTTCAGCTCGCGATTTCTAGGTAAACAACTAATTCTTAACTGTACTTTTTTCTCTTATTCAGTAGAACACACACACACCGATAGATATTTAACTGTCACGGTCGCAGGTATCCGCCAAAGTGGCAGCTGTTTTTAAATGAAAAATCAGATAAATCGTATTAAATTCCCGAACAATACGTCATCACAATGACTTAATAAAGTAAAAATTCCTCACGTCTAATTTTTTTAAAAAAGAAAAAAACTTTCTAACAATGAAGTGTGATGTGGCAATGCTTGTCAATTTGATTTTTAATACATTTTCTGGCACTTGTCCATTAAACAGTATTTGATTTTACAAGATATATATATATATAAAATGAAATTTTAACCTTTACTTATGTGCATTTTTTTTTTTAAATTTATGTTTCGAATTTCCAAAGAGTTACAGAAAAATTGTGACTCCATCGCCGAGGTAGCTGTCAAAGGGCACCGAAGTTCACAAAGTTTTAACATATATCAGTATTTCACTACGATTTATGATTTGATTTCAATGCTAAAATTGCTAATTACGAAATGCATATCAAAATTTATAACTGTTCTGATAGCGTTGCTCCAGAGACAGCCATCGTATGTGTGTTTTTGTTAACTCTCTTAAAGTGAAGGTAATAATGGTAATGATACCATACAACTAAAACAGTGACGCACAGGGGAGCGAACTCTGGTGTCGCGCGCACATATTTAAAAGTATCCAGAGTTTGAATTTACTGGAAGTCTTTTGAAATCAACGATAAAGGTAAAAGTTAATGTGACAAAAGGTTGTTGTTTTTTTTTTTTATTGTGATCGATATGAAGTCCGTTTCCTCAGAATTCCTTTAACTACTTCATGGCACTGTTGTCCCTTTCCCTGAGGATGGGAAGTAGCTTCCTCACGCGGCCGGCGACTGGTGGTGAAGAAGAGCAAGGAGAAACCACTGCCAAGCAGAGCCGACACCGACTGGGAATCGAACTCGTGCCCTCACCCCACTGTATATATAAGATTGTTTATTCACATATTTCAAAAAAGCGCGATAGAAAATTTGACTTTTTTTTTTTTTTCCATAATTAAATTTTAAACCCTAAAAAGCAATTTCGGCCCCAAACTTTCCTATCGCCACGGTAGGGGATTGCGAGAGGGAAGAACAGTTATCTGCTTGGTCGAGAAAGATCTCACCGTGTTTTGCGCGTAGTCAAATATGATTTATTTTCTTATTTTTTTTTACAAAAATAACATTAAGTTTTTTTTTTTTCAATATCGAGAATGGGTTATTTGCTATGGTAACTGCAAGCCTTGATTGGTGACGTAATAACAGCGGGTCAGGGTTTCGCTCACAGCCAAGTACCGACCTCTCGACAAGTAAGCTTTGAGTGTAACCCTGGGTCCAGAGCCTCGGCAGGTCAGGCAGGGGGAGGTAAGAAAGGATTAGATCCGGTGGCGGGGAGACAAATACACTAAAAGACGGAAGTCTAGACACAACTCACCTTTAGACCGTTTTTTTCATAAACTCAGATAAAATCACGAAATAATTTTAAAACATTCAAGAAATTTATCGGAAGCTTTCACCCATCGTTTGAAAAATATTGGTTCCTTCATTAACCGCGCTCTCAGTCACGAGACTGGCGTAGACCACGAGGTCAGTCCCCAGTGCGCCTCGTTCGTTTCTAAACGTTACATAAACGCTAAATAAATGGTCATAATTCTGTAATATTAAAGATTACTAAACTCGGTGTACGCTGGTCTTCGCCAAGGCGTGCTCCTCTCTCCCCCTAGTTCGTTGCCGCGAGATCTAGGAAAGAATCTCTGGACCGGTTAAGAGAAGACATAATAGAGAGGGTTTTGTTTAAAATAATTCAGGAGTTGTGAATTACCTGTTGGCTAATGGGGGCCCAGCGTGATCTACAACGGGTTTTTTTAAAGAATTTTTTTTTTTTTTAAATTTAGTTGATTACTGCTTGTATTTACGGGGAGATTCGTTGTGGAAACTCCTTATCGTGATAACAGCTGACGCAAACCGCGATCGAGTAAATCCACGACACGCGCCAGTCGTTCGCTAATTGGTCTATAGAACCGCCCTGCGACTAGAACGGCGAGAAGCCACGTGTCGTCTCCCCCTGCCCCGGGGAGGAAGGGTTTTCTTCTGGTGGTTTACGTTCAACTGGTTTGAACTATCACCATCAACAACATCCACTGAAAACTTATTGCGCCTCGCCCTCTGTTCTCGCAGGTGCTCGCTCCTCGTTTCGGAAGCCTAGGAATCCGTTATTTTCAAAAGAGATTCCATTAAATATAAACTTACGATGCTTCAACACTCAAAGAGACTGCAAACTTCGTGTACGTCATAGTTGTGCACAGCGCTGTGTGGCATCCGGTCGCGCGTCTAACTATTGGAAGCTGCTATGGCTTAAGGCGTATGAGGGGGTTGACCTGGCTCCTTTTTCTCGCCTCAGAGAGCTCAGGCACGCAAGGTAGGTGGGTGGTGGGGGGGGAAGATCTCTGAAATATCGACATGTGAAAATTTTGTAATTATTTATCTTTTATAGGCGTCCGATAATTTACGATTAATAATCTTAACCCTGAAATCAAATAATAAACAATAGATATACGTTGAAATTATAGGGGGGGGCATCAGTGGTGTCTAGCTGATGTCATTATGAGGAGCGGTTTAGGACCCACAACCAAAACGTAAATTTTACCCATCTATTACGCCATTCATCCGATTCATCACTTTGCTATTAGCACCGTAATGTCTGTATAAGCAAGTTTTTATCCAGTTGTGACGTCATAGATCAACTGAAATGTATATTCCAACTTCACGACAGTACAGTATTCTTTGTTTAGACCGGACATTAAATTATGAAGAAAAAAAAGGGGGGATTAAATGTAAAGACCCACTAAAGCCAGTGAGTTTTAGCGTAAGAAAAGCAGCAAGTAAGAGAAACATCCCAGACATTATTAAAAGGAAAAATCCGGAATGGTGTTTCGTCACACATTGAAAATTATTTAGTATTTATATATTTTTCTCTTTAGTTTTCCATTTTCCAGTGGTAATTTTGACGCAAAATTATATTTTTATAAATATAAAAGTAACATAACTTATACTAAATAAATCGCGTACATTAATAATTTATACTGCGGCGCGTGGACGATGCGACACGTGACTTTTGGAATTCATCTGAGTCTTTAATCTCATATGTAAAATGCTACATTGCCTGATGCGGTTTTGACTTTGCAGCAGTTATTAATATAAAACAGATTAAGTTAATCTGGATCTAAACCAGTAATATATTAAACTAAATAAACTTTACACAATTGTTTCTGATCGACACAAGATTAGTTTACTTTAGTGGATACAAGAAGCCAGACTCCGTATAGAAGGATTTTTATACTAGCTAATATAAAATATTACGCTGATAGTTTAGTCCGCTTATCAACGCATTCATTGCTAAACCCATTTTCTTTCCTGATATCTGAAGCTTTATCAGTATAACTTGGCTCTCATTGGCATCGCTTTATTATGGAGAGTTTAGATTAGTATGCAAGTACTACAAGTTTCCTGCTTATATTGTTGTAGTTTAGTTAGGTATATATTTTCAGCAAACGTGTACCAAATTAAATACGTCTGAGTTGTACTTAATAAATCTAGCAAGCAAAAGGTTTAGCACAAATGTGGGCTCACAGATAGTCAACACGTTGTTTTCTTTACGTTTTTATAACAAAAATTACCTTTTCATTGCAGAATTCAGTGACAAAACTAACCATTATTGCAAAGTTTGAAATGGCTACGAGATACACCGCCAACTTCCAAAAAAAAAAAAAAATGAGGACAGATACTGAATAAGATGCATAATATATCGGGATGCCAAACAATAACGTTTCTAATACAGCAGCTTTTTGTGGTTAAAGAATTTGAACATTCCCGGCGCCATTACTCCCAAAATGACGTCACAATAAAAAAATTTTCCTTTAATATCTTGTTAATATCAAATTCTCTCTCTCTCTCTCTCTCTATTAGGTATTTAAAAAAAAAACAGCATTTGATATATAAAAATTTATATCGTTAAACGATATAGTTAGCATGGATGAAGAAATTGATCGATCTCTGATCGAAATCACCCATTATATTTATTAAATAAATCTATAACTGTAAACCCATAGTTTTGGTTCCAAATGTTTTTCTGTAAAAAGTTTGATTCATCAAAATTCATATCATTGCTAACAATGGCATCCAAAATTTGTTGAATAACTTTTTTAGATAATGTAAAGCGAATAATACAGTTTGTTTTAATTTTGGTAGTTTGTCTCGAAAGTTTGTGATAGTTTTTGGAAATATGAAAATATCAGTTTTAAAATGTTTAACTCTAGTATAAAATGACCACAAACACGGTTTAGATTTAAGATATACATCAGAATAGACGAAAGTTGATATATATTTAATTTATGATCTTAGTACAAGAGAACCTCGATTATCCAAACTAATCGGGGGCGAGAGGATGTTATAAAAATCGAGATTAGGAGACTTAATGAATAAGACGGCAATTCTTAATACTCTAGCAAAGCTGGCAAAATGGAGGGGGGACAGAAGGGCGCCTCTCCCTCCTCCCATTTTTCCAGTAGAAGAGCGATTTTCGAACATTGTCCCGGCATCCTACGGAAAGTTCGTGGAGTCCGGCTGTTCATATTTGAACTTAAAACTCTAATGTCAACCAGTAAGATTTTTTTTTCTCCCAAAAATGTAACCTCATGTCTTCACTTTTGTAGAGACCTTTCACCGCCCTAAAAAAAAAAAAAAAACACGCGTTATAAGAGAGTGGTTTACTGCGATTGTTTGAGATGTTTAAATCTTCGCTGCTCCAGTCGTCGTTCCCGCTTACGACATTACGCATGCGCTCGCGCAACAGCAATTTCCGTTTCCTCCAAGTGTCGCTCCAACCATTCGAATTATATCGGTCAAGCATCTCCTTGGGCTCGGAATAGCTAGGTGCCACTCTCTTCATCGCCGACTGCACCATCATCCTCGCCTGTTTACGCCACACGCTTCGCAATCACTGTAATCCGGGAGTTTCTCTCAAAACCCGAACCGGTTTCCTCTGTCGCATCTCGCCCTCATCACTCGCATCACATCGGACCATTCATCTTCAACCAGTTCTTCTGGCCAGGGGAATCGCAGCGTCTGCCCACCACCGTACGGTGCCTATTTGATCCCTGGGCGCTACCGGGAACTCGGCAAATATGTGCACTGACAATTCTCGGTCACGAAGATCTGGATATTAAAATTACCCAGAATGCTCCTGTTCTACCAAAAAAAAGTAGAAAACTAACATTTCAGTTCGCGACCCGGCCGCCAGGTTTGGTTGGCGCGGAATGGCATAGAGGGCGCTGGAAATAAATGCATGGCAACGAAGTGGGTAACCTATACTCACCCGAGAGATGCTGCGTCTAGTACATCCCTTATCAAGGTATTCCCGATGGTAGACTCCAACCCGCCTTTCATGTTTTCCCGCTATGCAAATTAGATGGCGTGGCGTGTTTTATCTAATTACCTGCCAGAAGTCGTCCCTCCTCCCCCGGAGGAATGATGAGGACCAGGGGTTCATCCTGTTTCTCCACGGTCGGATATCGAAGCAGAAGATTAAATTCGAGAAAGAGAAGCGCGCAGAGATATTAGTTTAAAAAAAAAAACAAAACAAACAACAACAGCATTTTACTGTAATCCCCCCCCACGTGTGGATTTATTACTTATTCGCTAACAAATAAGGGCCATTCGGGGTAGGGGGTCGCCGTCGTTTTGGCACGCAGAGGGAATAATGTGGGAGGTGCTGGGGCGCGCGAGAGCCGCCATTTAGTTACCAATGATGGCGTACAAATAAGCGCCTGTACACGAAGAAGAGCGACCCGGTTTGCTGCTGCACACACACAGAACCGATCAGTTTTGAATGGAAAACGACCCAGACGACAATGCGCCGTCATCGGCTCGATTACACATGGCTCCCTCCCTCCCCGGGTTGTGGTTATGGAGAAGTTTCTCGCGTCCCCCCGCTATCTCGACATATAAGCGCATGCAGGCGACTCCGGAGCCGGCCGAAGCCGTCCGGCGGAAAGACCCGAGCGGCGAAAAACCCGAAACCAGGCACCGCGGGCCGCTCCTGATATGGCTCTCGCAGGCCTGACGTCAGGGGAGTCGGAGGTATGCATAATAAATGCCCCCCTCTCCTAGGCGCTGGGTCTTTGAGTAGCCGAGTTGTCTTTACAGAGATCAGACCTGCCGTCTGTGTCTGCGCGTGGAGCGTTAGCCTAACACAAACCAGCCCCTTTCTAGGACCCAGGCAGGTAAGGAGAAAGCGTCGCCATTGCCGGAGCAGGGTTTTCGGTTGATCTCTCTCTCTCTCTCTCAGAAATTTAATAACGAAGCTTACCGACCGACCATTGTTTAGAATGTTGTATTATTATTATTATTATTATTATTATTCTTATTGTAGCTTAATTCGATCGGGGTTCGGGACGTTCGGCCGGGAGGGACGGGACGGGCTGCCCGGCGCCAGGATGGGTTAGGGTTTTTTAGCCACCCGTCCTCCGAGCTCTGGTCTCCCTTCCTCTCTCTCTCTCTCTCCTCCCTCCAGCGGAACCCGAACCAGGAATCCCTCCCCTCCCCTCCACTGCTCGGGGACCCTTGTAATGGAGTAAACAGCGCTCGCGGAATCCGAAGAGGAGGAGGCGGCCCCGGCCGGCCCCGTTATGTCCGATGGGTACCGCGCCTCCGACCCAGTCCCTCCCCCCTTTCGCATCCCGGTTAATGGCGTCCGTCTGTCTGTTGCTTCCAGTTAATGTAAATGTAGCAGCTCCGTCAGCCCAGCGCGGTAACGGGAGGAGAGGATGGAAATGATGTGGGGAGAGGAGGAGGAGGGGGGGGGGGAGAACTGTGGAGAGAACGCGGTACTGGGAGTCTGGTGGAGGGGAGGGGGGGTTGTGCTAAAACGCGGACCCGGTGGTAACCGGACACCGGATCCCGAAATACCTCCAGGGACGGCGTCTGGCCGGCTGAAGTGGTTCACCCCACCCTCCCTCTCGGGTCCACCCACCCCCCCTCCAGCCTGGGGGGGGGGGGGGTGGTGGAGTGTGTGTTATATTTAGTGCTTACACCCTCCCCCGCCGGATACCTAAAAGGTGAGGAGGAGGCTGCGAGGAAAGGAGCGAATTCTTCTGCATCTCGGAAAGTTATCATTCCGCCATCGGTATCCGAAAACAACAACAACGGTTAGAGAGAGAGAGAGAGAGAGTCTGTCCGGGGGGGGGGTAGTGTAGTGTTACATCTGCAGGAGTTGTCTACTCTTTGTTTTCTACATCGGACACTAGAGTCCAGTCCAGTCCAGTTAAAATCAGTCTTAAATGTAGAGAACAACCTACCCACCCCCCTCCTCCTCCTCCTCTTCAGCTGCTAACGGAAAGCTGGGAGGAATAGAGGGAACTGTTGAATGTGAAACTAAAAGGAATTAAGTCTTTCAGTTAGCCCATTCCTCGAATAAACTGTGCATTGCGTGGAGAGAGAGAGATCTTGTGTAAGAAAAGATACATTGATGTATTGGAGAGCATTTTGCATGGATTCTCTAAAAATGGTTCCAGATTGAAAGATTTTGGAATATAAATATGTAAACTATTAAATTTATCAGGTTTGGGTGGTAGACTTTTGAGGGAGATCTAATAGAGGTATTTAAGTTAAGGGGTTTTAGAGGGTGAACAGGGCAAGTTCCTTTGGTTATCCAACACTAAAAAATAATTAAACAGCCTGAGAATGAAATTTTTAATGATTTATTAAATTACCAAACTATATTTTTGTAGTGTAAATGAGTTTTAAAATCAAATCCGGTAGCCATCTTCAAAGCAGTGACCAGTGGTTATGACTACTGAACTTCCAAGGCTGGGGTGTCAAGTTTAATCCCAGGTCGGCTCAGTTTGGCCTCCTATGTGGGCTTGTAACATAGGAAAGATGGGTGAGTTGTTACAGCACCGGTTATTCCTAACTGAATGTATAGATGAGTTATCTGTATACAGTAGTTCCCCCTCCATTGCAGGGGTTACGTTCCAGACCCATCCGCGAAATATAAATACCCTATTTAAATACACCCTAGGCATGTTTTTATAACTTTTACAGTACTTTTAAATACATTTTAAGGTCTTTAAACACACTTTTAAAACAATAGAAACACATTTAGACACACAAAAGATATTGAGAGAAAGCAAGAGCAATGGAAAACACACAAATCATCTTCAGAACCTCTTTGATCGGCAAAAGTGTCGTACAGCTTCTTTGCCTTGGTCCTGATGGTGTTACCATCCAAAGTGATGTTTTTCTTTCGGCAATCTTGGATCCAAAAAGCCAAGGCAGTTTCCATCCTGACGATGTTTTTATTGCAGATAGAAATAACTCGTTTTGCACCTTCGTTGGTGCACAGCGAAGCGGTTGCCCTGATATTTTTCTCATCTTTATTGATGTAGTGAGCCGTTGAATCATTCATACCGTAATGACGGGCTATGGCAGCGTAACTCTGTCCTTCCTTTATCATATCGAGAAGTTCCACCTTCTGTTGAATGGTCCAGAACTTTCTCCTCTTTGGCTCACCAGAAGCCTTAGATGATGGGCGTTTGGGTGGCATCCTTGGGGTTATCAATAAAACAGCAAGGCGAACAGCTTCTCTCCCTGCAAGATGCTTCTAAAACAGATCAGCGGAGATCGAAACTCATAAACAATGCTGCGAAATAGCGGGGCTGCAATATGACGGAGGGTTACTGTAATCAACTTTATGTGTGGCACTGTAACAACTTTCCTCCATACTAACTAGTCCCAGTGTCCCCTTTGTATGTGGAAAAATTACCCAAATCCACCAGTTGTTTTTTTTTTTTTAGGTACAGTAATTTTATAACAATAATAACAAAAACAAAGTACAGACATTGACAAAGTTTTGCAGGATCCCTGTAATATTTTATAACTGACTGCTAGAAATGAAGATGACATTTAAATTTTCAATTAGGAGCAAGTTGTTCATGTGCAGAGAATCAACAGGGAGGGAAAATGAATGTTATCTGAGAGAGAGAGAGATTGAAATTATATTTTTGAGTATGTAGCTAATTTAAACTTTTTATTGTAGATTTATAGTTGCCATTCATCTAATTACTGATATAACTAATAATAAATATTGTCTAGATTTTTGTCTTGAAATAGCTTCTTCCCTCTGGGTTAAAGAAAGCATGGTTCATTTAAAGAGTAATTAAATACTGAAGCGCACATTAATACTAAACATCCATTTTGGGTGCTAAAATTATTTACTGAAATATCAATACATCTGGGACTGCCATCTTGTATTTTGGCTCTCGAGGTAAGAGTAGAAAAGGTAGTGGCTCAGGATTTGTACACAGCACGCTAGCTTGCTCAATTGGATGCCATATGACATTATGCACAACTATGACATACACAAAAGGGGATAATCTCCATGATGAGAGCTGTGTTTTTGCACATATGTCTGACAAGTATTTAAAAAGATTTTTTTTAATTATAATTCTCTTAAAATTAATGATAGATACTGAACAAAAAAAAAATAGAAAAATCTAGTTATAAAACAAATGAAATCCGACTAATAACAGACTTCAGAATTGTTTGTTGTCAAGTTACAGACAGTTCTTTGGCAAGGTGTCTCCTGGAACTGAAGGATTTAGGTAAAAAGAAAACATCAGCTTATTAATTTCTGTGTTGATAAGCTGAAGATTAAATGTTTTTATTATTTATTTTGCAGAACTGACAATGACTGAAGAGGTAAGTGAAACATCTTGCCTTGAATTACTGCTGGAGTTCCAAGGAATATGTCCCTGCAAAGAAATGTATTCATGGAGCCATTGCAGACTGCTTAATATTTAATCAGCCACCGAAGACTACCTGCAATACCTGTATCAAAGTCATTTACATTCACAGCTAAAAATAAATGTTCAATTAAATTCTTGTCATTTTTATACTTAAATTTTGAATTTCTTTGATATGATGTACAGTAGAGAGACTAAATATTCTGGATAATACACCATGCAAGAATGGGGTCTGCATGGCAGGACTCTTATTTCAACGATATTACTTTTCTTGGGGTTACTGTATATAACAAAGAGGTCACGCAAAATTAAGACAATAGAAAAAATAATCATTTGCAGGGTATGAGGGCTGAGTAGTGTGGTGCATAGACCATTTTTGTAAGACCGAGAAGGGGGAAATGTTACTTTTATTCATTCTAAATATACATTAACACAGTGGTTATTGTATTTTCCTTAGCTAGAATGAACGAAAAACGTGTCATGTAAAGTTTAGAGGATATTCTTAAGTACCATTTTGATTCCACATCTCAGGTGTTTGTTGATGAGAGTCCCACTGCTGCTGCAGCATGATTTCGGACGTAAATGGCTGGTTTAGAACAAATTTTTTAAAAAAGACATCAAATGAACCACCCACCACCCACTGTCTTACTGACCCTTTCATTAAGAAAGAAAAGATTGTTTTCCATTGATGGTTGGTTGGTTGTAAGTGACAGATCTTTTTTCTCTGTTTATCTCATTTCCCAATAAAATGCCCGTTTCAATTTTTGTAGGGACAAAGAAGACCTGCCAAGCTGTCTCAGCGACAGATGCAGGAGTTGAAAGAGGTAGGAGAAGCGTTTCTTATCAACCCTTTTCCCTCCATCCCTAACCGTGTCCACCTTTTTCTGTGTTTCAGGCCCGCAAAAGGGGAAAAACCGTCAAACGCGCACAGCGGGCAACCTCGAACATTTTCGCCATGTTCACCCAAAGCCAGATTCAAGAGTACAAAGAGGTGGGCAGGGGCAGGCCGGTCTGCCCAACACGACATGGGTGACCCCCAATGAGCTCCATTTCTTGGCATGGCCGTCACTAAAGTCTATCTTACATTCATTTCTACTTCACTAATGTCGAGTACATGACCATACAAAGCATGATCAAAAAAGCTCACTAACCTATTGGCTGATTACCTATCAGCTCTCTTCTTGGATGCTCAATTATATAAAGCATTATTTATTTTAGCTACATTTTATTCAGTTCGTTCGCTGCTCGTTCAATTCGGCATTTATATGCTTTTTTTTTCCCCTCTTTCTCTCTTTCAGTCTCTCTCTCTCTCTCTCTCTCTACCTGTGTCTTACTTTATCTGCATTCTATCATTTCCTTGCTGGCCTATTAAATTAAACCAGTGGTGAAGCTTAACAAAGATGAATGGCTACAAATGATGCAACCAAGGCACAAAGATGATATATCCATGGTGACAACAGTTAAGTGATGGGTTTTTTTAACATACATCACAATCCTTTATAAGCATCTACCATCTATTTAGTACTAAGCTAAAAGCTTGGTAGATTCAAATATGCATTAGTAATGACTACAAGGGTTGAAAACATTTACCTGTATATGACCGAGTATAGTATCACCCAGAATTATATTCTTTTATTTCTTTCTTTTAGAAAAAGAAAATTTGTTATAAAACCAAATGTTAATTAGGTGTCTACAGTTTCGTTTAGTTATTTTTGTCAGATTTTTATTAAATTATTTGATTTTCTTCATTTGGATGTTATTCTTAATTTGTGAAAGTTCAAAATATTCATAATTTGTGTGTTGTTTGGTTGTACTGGTAGATTGCAGAATTTTTTAATTTTCTTGTTATTGTGTGAACAGTTTCATTTTCCATAATGTCTCAAAATATCTTTTCAGTCTGAAATCCTTATCCCTGACCCAATCCCTGAACATTGTCCACCACTAGAATGTTAAATATTTACCCGTTCAAACTTTCTATCGTGTTGTTGCAGCAATTAAGTCAGCTTTTAGTAATCAGAATTATTAATTTGCTTTGAATAAATACATTTTTTTTTTGTTGTTGTTATTGTTTTGTTTTTTGGTAATAACTTTCCTTAATTGTTAAACCTAATAAGTTCAACTTTTCCTTAAACTTTGATACTTTTGGAAGATCTGTGGCTGAAGACCATAGGTCTTGAAGATGGAGAAGTTTATGGGGTTTAGGTGCACTTGGATTAGCAGCTTTCATTGGAAGACGAGAGATGATGACTTAACCACTACAACATGTTTTCTAAGATATCTCCATGTCGTCAAGAGGCTGTCACCTTCGTGACAAATGTTTGTTGCTTGTTAAAAAAATAAAATTAAAATCAACACGATGAAGGGATGCTTTGTTTGGACCCTTCTCAGCAGTCACTCATTTGATATTGTTATTTGTTTTGCTAGATTAAATCCAGCTTGTACGGTGAGGAACTATGTATGATGGTCTCGATACAGCTAATCTGCGCCTCACTTTTACCATTTTTAGCATCAAACACCTTGGCTCCACTAGGAAAAAAAAAAAGCAGATTTAATCCTGTACTATTTTTCAAGATTCCACTTTTATTTTATGAATGTTCCGGTCAACAGTGCATTTGTAGATCATAAGTTTGTATTAAAATTGCTGGCTGTAATTAGGTCTGAGAGATATATGTACCAACCCCCCCTCCATTACCAGCTCATTTTGCCTTTTAACTGTGTGTTTTTTGTTTTGATCATAACCATTCAGTAGAACTATTTCAAAGAAATTGAATTAAAAATAAAATTTAAAAAATGTCCTTTATTCATCAATACTCGATTTTCCTTATTTCTCTGATGCAGGAAGGCAATGTAAGGGATGTTGTTTGACTGAAACTGGGCTGAACTAGAATTGTCATAATTGTTTCCAGCTGGGTTTCATCTGAATGTCCTTAGTACATCAATGTTATACATATAGTATTGTCTTGTTTTGCTGTATTTCAACATTAAATATAAAGCTAACTCTTGGTAAAAAAAAACTGTAATAACTTTGTTGAAATATATATTTATTAGGAGTATAATTCAGGTATTTTTTATTTAGTTTATCCAGGTTAAGTGATTATACTTGTCCCTAAAACAACCTAGATTTTCCGCGTGTGTTAAGACTTTTAAAACAGTTTGCATAGCATAACATGAACCCAAATGATATCATGATGGTTTTTATCTAGCACAGTAATAGAGATGTATGCGTAACACGCCTGTTTTTCAAGATACATCATCGGCATTACTTTGACAGATGTTTGAGACTTTAAATATTAAAATAGTTTAAACTTGATATTTAGTGGAGACAGTTTGGGTTGGTTGTTATTACAGTGGGAATTGCTACAGCACCAGTGATTCCTAAGGTTGTCTTATGCCTTGGCCCTTATGCAATGTCAATTATAGCCTCGTCTATGCATTTAATTAGGAATCCCTGGTGGCTGTAGCAACCAGTTCCCGGTCTGTCTCACCTTATGAGGATTTATTAAGAAATATTTAATATATGAATTTATCTATATTTGTGCATGGAAATGAGAGCAGTAGATGTCATTTAAAAAAAAAAAAGATCCCCATACCCTTGAATGACTTGAAATATGTGGACTGTTGTTTAAATGTGTGAAATATTTAACATTCTTTGAGTGGGCAGTGTCTTGTTTTTCTATAATAATGTTTTGTCCAATAACGACAAAAGGAGAGAGACTAGTATTAGCAAAATAGTGTTTTGATAAATCATTAATGATATCTTTTGTTTTAGAACAATAAATTTGTTTTCTGTTTGACTTCTCACCCCCCCTCTTTTTTTGTTGCCCAAATGATGTCTGTCACTTCTATCCACCTTTTCCCAACAACTGCCTCTCTGTTGCTCTTTGTGCAGCATGTCTGCTTTCCATTGTTGTTCGTCTGTGCCATGCTTTTGTTAATTTGTCTTGTCCAGAATGTCTTCTGTCTGTCTGTCTGCAAGAAGAGCACGAACGTTACAGATACCGACTATATGGATGGTCACGCATTTCAAGATCGATTATGCAGTAAAGTACATACGGATAAAGCTTATAATCGGTGTTTTTGGTACTCTTCAGGGGCCATACTGAAACAGATTTCACCTTTAAAAGCAGCAGCAGCATCTGTTTTCTTGACATCTTACCATCCATATACACAGGTTCTATCACCACATCTACTGTTACTTTCTGCATGGCTAAAAATAGAAACTTGTTAATTAGAATACCTTTTTTTTTTAATTTACAAATTTTGATATGATGCATTTTGGATATAGGCAGTTGGATAATTAAAATTTAGCTTCCAGTAGTTAGTTAATTCATTAATGAACATAAATTAATAATTGGTTTACATCATGGCTATTTCTTTATGAAGTATCTGTTAACAGTAATATTACTATGTATTTTTTAAATGAATAATATGTAACTTAAAAAAAAAAAAAGAAATCATATAGGGTCAAGCCATACATTTTCTCTAAAGAATACTAATTGTTAAAAACTGTGCTATATTTTTATCCTTGAGTGTCAGTAAATGCCCAAGTGTCATTATTAATGAATAACTTTGTTTCTGTTATTTATGCATGTTTAAATGTTCTCTTCAAAATGAAGTAATGAAATTTTGTTTTTCTTTACATGTGAAGAAAATGGACTAAAATAAAAATTCTTTTTAACACTGGTAGAATCTACACAGAGCAGAAATTACCACTAGTCTTTGTTCTGTGTGGTTTCTTAGAATTGTTGGAAGTGTGAGATTCAGTTTAGCTGCTGAGAAATTTTTGCTTTCCTACAAGTGCACCTTAGCGAGAGAGAGAGAGTGTGTTTGCCTGTATAAATGTATTTCGGTGAAGCACAGGATCATGGGATGTTGCACACCCCCCCCCATCCACTGATATTTTCAGTGGTTAGTGTGTTTAGAGTAAAATCAGACAGACAAGATAATGATACGTCATTTAGGGTTATTATTAAGAAAGGAATGCTGCCTGGAAGTAAAATAATGGGAGGGAATAGTTTGGTGTATGAAACCAGTGGTTGAATTGTGTAGACTTGGAGACAGGTTAAGCCCTGTTAACAAGTGGGGTAGCCATCTCACTGTGGATGGCATAGCTCAGCAGTTTGTTTGGGGAGGGGTTCACTTAATGTACAAGCTATACTTAACCGATAAGCTGAACAGGCATGAGCATTGCTTGCTGCACTTGCAGACAGAAATAAAAAGTTTCGACAACCGCTGAAATAAAACAATGTCACAGTTTGCATTGTGTTGCCTGTCTGACCATCTCACGATTGCCTCCCTTTGTATGTGCTCTCAGCTCTGGAAGAGACTACCGGTTGGGTGCACCTGTACTAACTACTGCCAAAGACTGGAGCTCAAATTTTTTTTTATTTTGTAAACTGTTGGGAATAATTGATGTTATTAAGCCATCCTCCGGGAAAACTGACATCGTTGCCGAAGTGTTTTTTTAAAGACGTTTAACATATTTGACAGAAGGAGGAGATGTGATGTCTGAAAGAATGCAAATAGGTAGTAATCTCACCCCAGTGTCTGGTGGGATTGGTAGCCATGTTCTTTAACCCTCCCCCTCCAGCATGCATGCTTTCTTTTATTGGGCATTTCTCCAAAAGCTAGCTGTCAGGTTTCCACCAGAAAAGCGATGCAGTCGCGTAGCCCTTTGTTTATGTGGAAATTAAATGGCAGATAAGAGTTTTAAGCAAAATTTTAACTGTGTCCAAGAACACCAGCCTACCTATAAAAGAGAGGGTGGAGGACTGTTGAGTTTGTCCATAACTAAAACAAGTTTGATTGATTCAAGCTGATGCTAAAGTCACCAGTCACTCTCTCTTTTCTGTAATCACATTCTGACTGTTAAATGGCTATTCTCCACTTATTATAGTCAAGACTCAGTTTTTGGGATGCAGCTACAAACTTAGTGAGTGTAGTTGTATTCTTCCAATTCGCGGTGCCTGCAATTCATTTCTAGTCGATTTGTGTACCACTGCAAATACTGTTAGCTCAAATGCCGTTTTTCCTTTGTTTTTAAAATGGAAAAGACGAACAACTATAACAGTTTTTCTATTAGCTCTGAGGGCAAAATCCTCTTCTGAAGCAACATACATTTTGTCTGAGATGAAAGTTATTTAAATATAAAAAAAAAATAAATGCCGTTCAGTTTATTTGCTTCCCTTCATGGAAGATGTCAGGAAAATTAAGAGTAATAATGGTATTTGAAATTTGACAAACTATAAGTGGTTGGGTAAACATGTAGAGAATATGTGGAAAGTAGAGGGTTAATTTTGGCATTCCCTGCCACTATCAGTTGTAATTAATGAATGTGTAAGCTTTGGTAATCTTTCCTTGTAGTCATTGCCAGGGTTCATTTGTGAAGGATTGTTCTGATTGTACGAACCCTGGCCTGCCATTGTTCGCTCAGCTTTGATATAGATGTTCACCAACACTGGGTGGGGTGGGGTTATAGAAAAAATTCAACAACTCAGTCCACAGGTGGTGTGTGGCTAACATTGCATTTTAAAACAGTTTTCCTAGAAATAAACCCCGATGATGATGAAAGAGTATCGAAACGTTACTCCTGTTCCCCGCTAAGGTGACAGAGAATGATGCCTGAACCGCAAACCGGCTGTGCTGAATTATTTGTTGTGATTGCAGAGTAAATATTATTTTTGTGCGTTTTTTATAAGAATTTCGCCCTGATTACAAATAGGAAGTGGGTGGGCAGATAAAGTGAAAGCAGGAGGCGGGGAAACCGACATAATGACAACCTCATGGTTTTTCTTCCAAAACAACGAATCTTATTTAGTTTCAAGAAAATTCTGATGTCTTTGTTTATTGCCCATATTTGCATAGTTGTGTGGGTGATTTTGTTCCGGGTATTACCGCTGCCACAGGTGGTTGGTTTCTCTTTAAAGTGCGCTGCTGCTATAGTAAGCGTGAATGAACATAGACGATTGCAGTAGCTTCTATCAGGCCAGCATCAGCAGTGACCCGTGTGCGTACTGTCTGCTTCCCAGCCGCTTTTCTTTACACCAGTTCTTTTATATTCATCTTGCTTTAGGCTTTCACTATGATTGACCAGGACAGAGATGGCTTTATTGGGATGGATGACTTGAAGGACATGTATTCCTCACTGGGTATGTTTCTTCTAATTATTAATGAATGTGTTGTCATATCCCCACTGTCCCTTACTGCACCGTGTCAGTTCATAATCTGTGGGTGCTAGCCAGGGTAGTGTACTGTACTTCGAAATAGAATCATCTTTTAAGTGGGAGCTGACTGGAGAAGACTCCACAACATGTACTAGGAGAAACCCCATCACTATCACGACCCATTGACCAAACTATAGCACTCTGCCAAGGCCAATGAGCAGGTTATACAGTTGAAATTTTTCTGCTGATCAGTAATAATAAAATATTGTAAAACAATAAATTTATCTTTTATAAACTTACCAGATCAAGAAAGTAAAATATTAATTCAGACATTTCCCATTATGTCACTAGTAATTTCACTAACTAAAGAACCTATGTTCTAGTAAATTTTTCTCCATCACCATCTTCAGAGTTCACTGTTTTTGATTGTAACGATATTTGTATTGTTTGTTTGTTTTTATTTTATTTTTAACTGCTCTCAAAGCCAACACCTATTGGTTGATAACTTTTTTAATGTAGCTTTTGATTGTCTGTGCTGCAAACCACTGAAGCATTTATGATCCTTCATCATGACTATCTCTGAAAAAAAATCAAAAGTGAAATAATTCAATTCTGGATTCAGCCAGCCATGTTCACTGAGGGAACAATATTTAGTCTAGCCCCTGCCTCGCAATGGAAGTAATACTAACCCTGAAGTACTGTTTTTAGCTGAAATCATCAGTGAAAATGAGCTGGAGTTGTCTCATGTTGATAAACCAAAATTTTTTTTTGGTGCTCTGGTTTCCTCCTCAGACACACCTCTTACATACAATACCCCTTTCTAATTTTCTTTGGAAAGGAGGCTCACCACATGCAGTAAAGGAATGATCATTAAGAAAACACTTTTATTGCTAGCAACACATTTTCCAACAAATTCAAATTATTTTTTAAAAAAAAAAACTGATCTCTCTACAGATGGTAAAGCAGATCAAACGAACTCAAAGGAATGAAGAGATGCCTATTGGTAATGAGAAGAATACTGAATGCATCAATTCTTTTGCTTTGCCTTTTTACTTATTTGGCACTTGTGATGGTAGCATTGCTTTAGTATGACAGTTACCATGTCAACTAACATTTTTGTCTCCTCTTTATAGGAGAGTTCCACCAGATGCAGAGCTTACAGCCATGATCAAAGAAGCACCGGGACAACTGAACTTCACTGCTTTTCTAACATTATTTGGTGAAAAAGTATCTGGTAGGTAGTGCGTCCCCACTATCTGACACACACCCATATTAATCTGCTAAACAGATGGAATAAGTGAGAGGTAATAATACTTGGTTGGTTTTCAGTGATGGTGATGCTTTTGAAGTTTCATCACCATCTGGAAATAAACAATGAGCATGGTTTAGTTTAAGACAAGAAGTAGGCACTGTAAACCAAAACTGTCAACCAAGACATCAGTTACTAAAATTTATTGTTATTAATTACAATTTCTCTTTATTGATTTATAAGTAATCTTTAATATTTTTCCCTCAGTTCGTTATCATTGATTTGCATAAAGAACCAACAAGGAGACAGTATACTGTGGAAAATCTTCTTCTACAAAAGAGAAAATTACTTCACCGATTTAAGGGAGCTCATTATTTATGCAAAAACCATTCAAGAGGATTGTAAAGTTGGTCATATGTGCTTTTTCTTTTCTTTTCTTTTTTTGGACTATTGCATTTCTTGTAAAGTCAGTTCTTTGCTACCTTAATGCAGAAAAAAAAGGTAAGAAGCAGTTATGTTTTTTACTGGTCACCTTGGGGAAATAAAGATTTGGCTGAAAATGTCAGCAGCAGCCACTTATATCACTCCCACCTCAGGGTATGTTCTCCACATGATGGACAGTGAGCCAGTAGAAATCTTGCAAATGTCCTAGCTGCAAGTATGGGTGTTGACGTTTTGTCAAGAACTGTAAGATACGCATTAGTTTGAATGGTCTCAGTTGATGTGTAGCAGCCTGAAAACCTTTTGCTGACAAACAACCAAATGGCAGGAGTAAAATGGACAGCAGAAATGAAACTGGGGTGACTAAATGTGGAAGGTGCTCTTTGCAGATGAGTTAAGTTTGAACTGTTTGGCAATAATCAACAGCATTTTGTTTGAAGGCATGGTGGGGTGGATCAATACAAGAGTGGGGCTGCATATCAGCCAAGGGTTTTGAAGATTTGTATAAAATCGAAGATATATTAATTGCTGACAGGTACAAGAGTTCATTCGACATGAATTTCCTCGGGAAGACATCTCATTGGATGAGTATTCAGCTTCCAATGAGACACTGACCCCAAGCATATAGTAAATGTGGTGAAAAACTTTGGAACGTAAAGAGGCTGATGGAACATATCACAAAGGTTCCTTGGCCTACCTGATATCAACATCATTGACGCTATATGGGGGTTATACTGTGACATTCTATGCATCTTGGATGAATTGTGGAAAATGCTACAGGATATTTGGAGTAACTTTCCATAGTTATGCATTAATAACCTTTAAAGGATCACGACAACAATGCGTACACTACAGCATACTCATTTTGTTTTGTTTATTTTTGTAATAATACATTGTGTATTGTATACATCTCCCAATTCGAATTACTCATCATTTGTGCATATGCTGTGTGTGTTTTCATAATTATTTCTAATACTATATATATATATGGACATCAATCTGTGCACCATCTCTGGACTTTGATATTAAGATGTGTATTGTTTGTCTTGTGTTGAAATATGGGGATTATCTGGATATTTTTATTGGAATACGGATATCTCTTGTCTCAAGACTCTGGTTTTGAGAAGTATTATATCTGAACTCGTATCAAGATCTGTATCATCACATCAAGCCAGTTCTGGTATTATAGGACACTATACACGTACTACAACACAGTATAGCAAAAGGCTGAAATGCCATGTAACTTTTCTCTGCACTTCTGTTTTTAAGGTACTGATCCTGAGTCAACTATTTTGAATGCCTTTGCTATGTTTGATGAAGACAACACAGGAAAAATCGCTGAGGATTAGTATGTAACAATTTTCTACAAATATATCTTTAAAAAGTTTTAAAATAATTATTGTTCAATTCTTTACTTACATCCAAACATTGAAGGGAATTACTAGCTTTTTATGGTTGGTTTAAGTATCACATTTAGAAAAAATAAAATAAAAAACGAGTTTTCACGAAAAAAAGATAGCCAAATATAGCCTTTGGAAGAACTCTCTTCACTATACTGATTAATGGATACATTTATTATATAAAATAGTATTTGAGACAATTGGTGGTAAATGTTGGATCATTGCACTTTTGCAATGGAAGACTTGTAATTCCAAATCTTATTTCTTGTGTTAATATATATGTGCGTGTATGTATATTTATATACAGCATATGAACTTCAGCTAACCGCGTTATTAATATATTTAAAATCTTAATTTCCAGTTCCTTTTGTAGAGTTTGCAAACGTTTTGGTTTAATTATCTCCCTTATAGCAATACAAACTTTGCAATATGTTGGGGGACAGCAAAACCAAAGTTTCCTACATAGAATTTGTTTAATGAAGTCACGCATAATCATGTGATTGTTAGAGTTTTTACAGAAGAAAATTAACTGATAGAATTATGAAGTTCTCTCCCTTGGATGATAGAGCGAGACGACGATTGCAGCTTAGTGAAATTCTCATGTACTACTAATGAGTAGGTGGATCCTATGATCGTATTTTAATTTAGATATTTTTCACTAATAAAATCGGTATTTTGGTAGCTAACTGGTTGTTGTTGTTGTTGTTGTTTCTTCAGTCTCAAGGATTTATTAGAAAACATGGGTGACAACTTCTCAAAAGAGGAGGTAAGATTTTTTTACCGTTATCCAAAGATGTAATCGATATTAATACTGTGCTAATTTTAATTCGGTATGCAGAATTTTGGTTTTAATGAAATCCACAAAATTATCCAAGAAAAGTGTCTTTTAACTATGAAAGAAGACCTTATAATTTCTCAAAAGATAATTATTCATAAAGCAGACAGGATGCCTTTTAAACAGTTTATCTGTCTAGTTGTGTTGCATTGAGCAGCTTTGGTAAGCAGACTGTTCTGAAAATTCACCATTCTATTGCTGAAATTTCATCTTTTTAAAAAATTTTCTCTGGCAGTCATAACTGTGGGCTAACTTCATTAACGTAATGTGTGGAGAATAAAGATATTTTGATGAAAAAAATCTGTATGAGAGAAATGCTTGGAAATAAACTTTTAAAAATGTATGAATTTTCTAACTTTCATACATTTATCTGCATATAACTGTGGACTAATACGTTTATTTTTTTATGAGAAATATTGTAAATTTTATTGGTGAGTTTATAATTTTGACTGCCAGTGTATCTGCCAAAGATAGGGTGTGTTGGAAATTTTAAAATATTGTTAAATCATATTTTATTACAGATTAAGCAGACATGGAAAGAAGCTCCATTAAAAGATGGCCAGGTGGATTACGTCAAGATGGTTGGCATCATCAAGGGTACACAGACTGATGAAAGTGAATGATCTATTTCTAAACGTAAAGACTGATGCATTAACTCAGCTACTCCATTGAGCATAGAGAAATAGTATCCCGACCTGATCACCTCCTCACCCTAGTGGTAATGCTCCAGACCTCTGCACTCAGGGGTGTGTTGGCCGATTTGTTTGACATGAGTTTGTGGGACTGGATCATTGGCTCGTGAGGGTGAAACACTAGAGACTTTCCTGTGAATTTCTTCCCACTTTCGTCTTGTCGGAGTCTCACAGGCCAAAGATGTTTACCATTCCATTTTTACCTGTCTGGATTAATTCATCTTGGAAGGTACCATAAAACTGAGTTTGCACTGAGGAAAAGAATAGAACTGTTGTTGATTGCAAGCACCAATATTTCTACTGCACATGTTAAAAAAAAAAATTTTAATGCTCTTTTTGGCTGGTAGAACTGATGTGTTGTTGTGTAGTAATCCTCAAACAATGCTGCTACTACTGAAAACAGGACCACTCCATGAGTTTGATTATCTCTTACTTTGTGGAATAACTAACAAACTGTACTCAGGGCCATTGGCTTTTGGTGACAACTTCAACATCTGAAAAATCTTTGAATATCAGCTTTAACTAAGGTAATTTTGAATATCAGTTATAGGAAAACAATCCCTGGTGCTACTTTTAGCTGATGTTGATTGCAGATGGTATATATCTGTAACACCTCTTGACAAAGCAACACTTAAACTCTGCTGTGGCTGCTTGCATTGACAACAGTTCTTATTGTTTGCCACTTAGACAAAACACTTGACATAATATTTAAAGATGAGGTTAATATTTTGTTTTTGAAATACAACTGCTATCCCTGCCTTATAAGAACTATCAATAATTTGTTGGCCTATTAGACTCCGATCAATTCTGTAAAGAAATTAAACATAACAAGATTTCATAGTCTATCTGTCTCTCTGTCAACCAAATAGCTTATAAATATTTATTATATATTGTATATTTAAATATATAAAATTATTATTCACGTTGCAACAACGTTACCATTATGTCATAGGGTATATTCGACATAAATAATTTATCTGTCTGACCCATCACAATAACAAAACAAAAACTGATTTGAACATACTTCTGAAAAGAATATCTGCCCTTTTGGAACCAAATCTGTGTGTGATAGAGACTCAGCTTTTCTGTTGGATCAAAACTTTGGGCTGCCACAGAAAAGTGACGTCAGATAAAGTGTAAAGGCTCCTGGTGTGGATTGTTGTATGATATTTTCCAATAAAATCTCTGTGCACAGTGTTTTGTTTCTGCTTTTGAATATCTATTACAAGAGAAAGGTTACAAAAATGCAGGAAGACCATAGCTTAGTGGTTACAGGAAGACATTGTAACTTATACCCAAATTTCATAAGTGTTTATGAATTGTACAATCAAGAAGATAAGCAAACATCACAGCTCACAAAATAAGACCCTCAAGTTATTCATCTGGTTTTTAAACCAATCAACACTGCAGGGCCACTCACAGGAAGTATCCCATATTGCACTTTTTATGAGTCTGCCATCTTGGTTCATCAGTTTGTAAGCTTTATGCTGATCTATACTTAATGTTTTAAATTTTGAGAAAGAAAATAAGATTTTATTTATTAATGACGATTGCATAAGAAATTTTTATTTACCATGTTTTGTAATCCAGCCTGGATCTGTCCCCACCTTTTTTGTTCGGTGGAGTGATGTACATGAAACATTTCCAGGGTGTTTCTAGAATGACACCATTGGAAGACAAGTTGTTAAGAGGATCTGAAGGACAGAGTTCATGGACCAACATCAGATGAGCTTCTGAAAGTCTGGTAGGTTAAGTCAAGAATCATTAAGATCACTCCTGTGCCTATTCACTGTCATCTTTATAGCATAATATAGCTTTATAGAAAAGTATAATTCAAAATATTTCTTTTTTGATAATTTATATAATATAAATCTTATCCAAATTTTTGAAAATTGCCAAGTTTCAGGAAACTGAAAGTGTTTTCCCTTATATCACATCTCTAAGGGGTTGCAAATATATATGCTCCAATATTCAAAAGATTTCTAAATGGATGCTGAAGCCTGTTAAATGATGTTTTGAGGATTTAGATTCTATACTCTTCCAGTAAGCCTGTTGTAGTTGTGCATTATGCTATGGCATTTAATTGTGACATTTCTAGTCAGGTTGGTCACTCCTAGCTTAGAACAGCAGTGCTTCATTTTGAAAGATGATATATGCTCTTGTAACGAGATTCTTATATCTCATACTGTGGGTGAACATAAGATGATTACTCGTCTTGGTCTTCTGCTTAAGACGAAAGACTCGGGGGTTTCTGCGCCCTTAATGACAACCATTATTTCATATGTAGAGGTGAGAATAGCAATCATAGGACTGAACTGAGCATCTAACGATAAGAGCGTGATGATTGCTGGTTAAAATGTCCCCCGTCATTGAAAATATTACCACCTCCCCAAATCTACTTCAGGAAGAATTAATAGTATGAACTGTATTTTTAAATATAGTACTTTTAGTAGTCGTTCATACATGAAGGAACTAGCCCCACAAAGTATTAGCATATATTAGTATCAGGCCATTATGTGAATGTGTGCTAATGTGAAACCCGATTGTATTGTTAGACATCGTATGTAACAACAATATCGAGGAATCTGACAGTTTCCTAAAGTGTACAGATATCGTTTGTACTTTCCATCTAACCTTAGGCATCTTTAAAAGCTGCCGTCTATTCTCGGTATTAGTGGTACCAACGCATCCTAAGATCTTTTTCCCGATGACTGATTGGAACTCATCTTTTTGAGTTTTGCGATTTACACTCTGCTAAAAGTGAAATTACTTTTCTTTCTCTTTATAATTAACCCTGCCTGGTTCGCTGTTAGACTGAACTCCATTTGGAAGTTGTCACTCAGGTGGTGAGAGCCATACTGTGCTGCTTAATGGCCAGCCCGGTTATAGGTCACATTAACTTATCGTTTCACGATGAAAAGAATATACCTGAATTGCAATAGAATACCAAATGATTTTATAGTCAATTGGGGTTGGCTCAAATAATACGACTTTTGTCAAGGTTATAGAAAAAAGCGCTCATCGAGAAACGTTGTTGCCGAAATCAAGGGAGATAATCATATAAATATCGATAGCTGTACAGATATAGCCACTATCTTCATAATTGCGCACCCATTTTAATCATATTTTTTTTATTGTTCAATAAAATATCCAAATTAAATTTTGTCGGAATAAACGTCCTATCAATTGGTCAGAGAAACAAAAGTATGCCATGGCTGGAGTTTAAAAAAAAAAAAAAATAGAACTTCAAAATTATCTCCCTTAGATAATTTATGTACATAAACCCAAAAAGTCAGTTCTTGGGCTAATTTTAATAAAGATAAAAAGGTTTTCAACGACACATTGTTAACAGTCTGTGATAAGGTTCTGTGCGAAGGATATTTAAAATGAAATTGACATTTTTATATGGTAATAAAATGCCGTAATACTATTTACGAACCATTTTTACTAAAGTTTGATAATATTTCTTAGTAGTAACTTCAGTTGAATCGTGATTTACTTCCCTTTCTCCACAAACTGAAGAACCATTTCTAAGCATTACTATTGTCATTGAAAAAAAGTATTGGATAGATCAGTTGAGAGACTTTCTGCCCCTTTGTAACTGTAATGGACTTGGTTAGATTTTCACTGGTGGGTGACTTCCTCACAGTAAATAGGGTCTGTTCACTTCTGTGAAGTGTCCTCAAGACTTCCAGTGCAAAATACACAAGGACCGAAGAGCCTGTAATTAGATTAAAGCTGAGGTGGAACCCACCTTTCTGGTCGGTTCTAGTGACTGCGGTGTAAAAATAGCCATGTTTGAAAACCTGTCATGCTCAAGTATGTACCGGTCTTTAACAAAGATCTGTGGCCGGCAGATGACCATGCAACAAAATGGGTTGGTTGTGGCTATATTGATTTCATTATAAACTCACACAAGTGAATGACAAAACAAGAACCAAAGGAATTTTTTTTTTTATTTGCCTTTTTTTTTTTTTTTCTGAACAATATACAACTTTGTGATCTCCAGCTATAGTGTTCATACCAAGTCACTGTACATAATACTGTCCACACGTTAACACAGACACCAGCCAGCCAGCAGCAGCAGCAGCAGACCCTGCGAGTGAGGGAGGTAGAGATTGTCGGTCTACATGAGGCAAGGGAGTCAATCCACGGCTAGTAAAACTACTGTGAGTGAGTGGTGCATCACAAATGAGCCAATTTCACCGACCAAAGTAGATGACTGACAGGTAATACGCAGATTTTAAATTATACACAGCATTAATTTCAATTTTTACATTACCAGTTTAGAAGAATAGACAACATTTTTATGGATGAAATAAATATTCAAGCAAAATATGCATGTATTTTCTAAAATAGAACTTATTTTGAAAAGAAGAGTAAAGTAGATCTACTAGACTGTATTTAATTGGTTCCTGGTGGCCAAAAAATAACAGTTCAATCTTATTCTTAGCAGGGCATGAAACACTAAAATTTACTTAATTTTAATGATGCAAAGCAAAATATATTTGCTTTTAATTTTCATGTAGATGCTTCAATAAATATAAAATAAAATTCAAGAGCCAGAGACCTCACACACATACAATGAACGGACAGATGATTTTTTGCTGCTTTTTTTAAAAAATCCATTCATGAAATCAACTTTCATTATTTGACTTCTTGGACAAAAAAGAAAAGGTATTCGCTCCTGTTCAGAAATTGAAAGAAAAACATTACTATTAAATCATTTTTTAAAACAAATTTAGAAAAGATAGAGAACAGATTACTTTACAAGAATTTCTCCAAATGAAAGGTATATTACTATTTCAGGTCGTTGTTGAAAACTATCAGATTCTGTTTTCAAATTCTCTAAAATTATGCACTTTTGACTCTTTGTAAATAAACATTAGAAATAGGGTACGTGACGCTAACCAGTTCAACTTCCCACTTCCTAATTGCACATGTGTAAATTTTAATTATTTGTTCGATAACCCAAATATAAATACAGGTGTAGGTTGTTATGCTGATTGAAAGTGAGCTAAACATCAGCAGCAATGGAGAAAGGCAGGTGAAACCAGAATATCCATGAAATTGTTTTGGATGGATGTACATTTTAGCTTTTGACTTAGTGATCAGGTAAATTAATACGAAAATAAATTTAAATGTTAGTTTTCATCAACATGGCATAGTCAAAGAACTACTAAAAAACCTTGAGTCAAACTAACATTTATAAACTCCACTTTTTAATATCTAGTGAGAGAGAAAGGAAAGAAATGCAGAATTATTAATATCCAAATATAGATAAAGTAATACATTTTTTGCTACAGTTAAAATAAGCTACTGCATTTGAATTTGCAATCCCACAAAATGATATTTATTCATTTAACTTTGTGTGGTCAAACAACTGGTTTGAGTAGCCATTGCAAACAGCTTGGAAAGCTCTCTCCATTAATGAGGCTGCTGGAAGTTCTGAAAATTGATATTAACTAGGTGTAGTTACAGATGTGTTTCATGAGAATAGATAGGTAAGTAATGCACAAGGTCAACCTCAGCGAGACTCAAAAGACCCTAACTGATTTCTTTAACTAACCAAAACACATTCCTTTTCTCAATGTGCCTGTAATAAATAGTCCCTTTCTTAGAGATGTACTGGAAATCTAAAATCTAATTCTTTTTACAGCCTTAAAATTGTTTAAAAAATAACCATGCAAACACACGCATGCAAATATATATAATCATTTCTAAAGATTTAGAATTAAACGGTACTTCTGCTATTCCTCTCTGCAAGGCAGTTCACAATTTGTGACAATATCAAAAACAAAACCTTTTTGTGTCATGGAATGAATGAATAAATGACTAAGAACCAACAACAACAACAACAGGAAAACATAAAATAAAGGTGGATGTGAAATACAAGTATATTTACAATAGTGAACACTCATCACTGGAATAATATACAGTTACAAACATGAAATGTAATAATTCTATATATATAAACAAAAAATTGTACAAGTACGTAATTATCATACAAATGCTCACATATTCCTAATGGTTACCCTGTTACCTAAGTGGTGAATTGTTTTTAAAACAATTCAAAAATTTTCTGATAATTCTGCACCATTTGCAAATGAAAAACAACTGAATGCACTTCAGCCTTTTTAACCTCACAGGTTTCAAATCATATCCAGCCTTCATCAGCTCGAGCAGAATAACAAAAAATCAGAACACCTTTTCTTGTACAGTTCTGCCCCCAAAAAACACAACAGAAGAAAACAAACAAGAAAACCCGAGATACTTGAAATATGTTTCTCTGATAGTTTAGTTTCAATATTACCAATGATTAACTTATCATGGTTTGTTAGAAACTCTGTAAATGTAATCAATTTTGGTATCTTCTGTTTCTCTCTCTCTCTCTCTATATATATATATATATTTTTTTTCCTCTGTTGTGGTGGTTTCAATCTAGAGTCTGCTTAAACAATCATGCAGGCTGCAGAGATTCTATTCAGGTATAAGATTCCTCTAATTAGTTAAAATTTTAAACTATACAAATGCATGAAATGCTTAGATAAAATAGCAATATTATCATTACATTTTTTAAAAAAGGTGATACAAGTAAGTGTTTAAGTTAATTTCCTTGAAAATTAATGCAACTTTTGTATAATTTTTAGTTTTAAGAAAACACTTTAAAGAACTAGTTTTTGGCTATAACTCAAGTTGGCATAAAGGTGTTTACTATAAATTATCTAGTTTAAAGCATTTTAATTTTTAAAAAGTAAAGCATTGCATTGGCATTAGTTTATTGTTATTTGTTAACTAATGAAATATAGTGCCGAGAGAATAGATAATTAAGTCAGTGTAAATTAGGGTAATGAACTAAGAATTCTAGTACCGGTCTGTTTAGATTTTAGACATTTTTCTTCTCTATAATAACTATTTTCAGGAACTAAAATTTCTTGAGATTTTGTGAATGGAATCAATGTTGAGCATCTGACAATGTGGTTGAATATTTATCTTTCAAAGCACCAAATATATTTTCTCTGCCTTAAGTTCTGATTACAATGTATCTTCTGTGAAATAGGTGTATTTCTCTAAGACCAGGTAATCTGACAAGGGCAAGGTCTATTTCAACTACTAAATAATGTAATTCATGTAACTCTTTTTGAAAATGCATGCTATTCAAATCACAACAAGCAATGAAGCTAAAACTATCGGGATAAAATTAGCTAGGTAGGAAACAGATACTGAAAAAACAAGATTGGTTTTAATACATTTTTAGTACCATATTATGCCTGAAAATAAATGTTCCAACATCATCCAAATAATTGTATTACATTTTGTGTAAGTAGCATTCAAACAGCTGTCAGGATTGTTCCCCAACACATTCAACGAAGCTGTGCTCAAGAAGAAATGTTTTGTGGAATACTCTGAACCATTTATATTCTTTAATAGTTTCAGCAGTTTGGGATTTTAAGGATACTAGAAAGATCAGTGTACAGGTGTGAACTTGATATAATTATTACTATATCATTCTGCTTAATTTCTTAAAAAATATTTTTATAGAAGATACACAATTTTTAGACCGAAATAAATTCCTAAAGGATAATTTATACACAGAAATATGAGGTTCTCTGTATTTGGTTTTAGCCATAATGTTCAAATATCTAGAAATTTAAGACTTTCTCTTACATGTCCAAATTGAAAAAATAAGTTTAACAGTTTATTATCGTTGAAAGATACCATTACATATCTGCACGTTAGACAGTAGTATCACAAAATTTACCCTGTTTCCACATTTAGTAAGGCACTATCATCAATGAGATGGAAAGCAATAAGCAATGTAAGGACTTTAGTTTGTGTTTATGTTGACATCTTTTAGTAGTTATCAAGAAACACCTGCAGACTTTGCTACAGATAACAAAGTCAAGTCTGTATCATTTCCAACAGAAAAAAGAATGCAATAATTTCTTTTTTTCTGACTATTGCATTCATGATAGTAAGATTTACTTAAACCTCTATTCACACAAAATTGTTAAAATATTTGGTCAACCCAATTTTAAGAATATTGCCTTGATATGAAACATGTTCAAGATGCAAATGCACTATTAGTATGCAAAGCCAGTATCTTGCTTTTGTGTGTGCCATTCCCAAACATACTTTCGAAAGGTCTGACATCAGTCTCCAACAAAAATTAATTGACATTCTGAACATGATAGGGTTGTTGTGAGATCATTTTCAAACAGTTAGCAAGCTTGTCAATCAAATTTTGCTGTAAAAAATTTAGAAATTTTATAGTTCTTGCTTATGGACTAGAAACAACTGGGTGAATGGACTTTCTTTTCTTTTTTTTTTGAGAAACCCGACTGGCCAAATCAGCTGTAAGTCCTCGTGACATTCAGTTGCACAAAATACCCATGCAAAATAAGTAAGTAGTCTTTTAAGATCTAACAGCCTTTCAGAAAATATTTCAGAATTTGATATTTTTTAGCTGCTGAATTTTGATAGCTAATAATTAAAACTAAAACTGATTCAAAATGTGCTTCTGCAGCAAAGCACAACATAAATTAATGACTTTAAATATTTCTATTTAAAAAAAAAAATACAGACCTGACCTAACATACAACCAGTCCAGGCTGCATACTAAATAAAAATAAACACATTCAATACAATGAGATGCTTGAAGGACTCTACCAAATTAACAAAGCATATTTCTTGCTGTTGAATGTGCAATATCGTTCATCTTGGTCTTAAACTGATTTGTAGATTTTCTTTACAAAAACATTCAATGCAAGGCTTCAGGAAAGACCAAAGTATATATATATTGCCATGTTTTGAATAGAATATTATTGAGTCCTTAGTAGTTGTACTTCATATGCTGTTGATGGTGATGATTCCGCGAGACAGAGGAAATGTCAGAACAAATATCAATACTATGATTTTTTGGTATTTTGTTTCTTGCAGAGTGTACAGAATTGGAATTTGAGCTGTGAATAGTAACAAAGTCCTTGTCCTGAGTTGGAATGGGCAAGCGCTGAATGCGGAGATTGCTCCGTCCATTGCTATACTGACGGTGCCGACGCAGGCAGTAAATCACTAGAGCAAGAATCACAAGGATAAGCAATACTGGCACAGTTATGGCCAGGAGGAGATTATTGTTGCTACCAGGACTTTCAGATAATTGACTTCTTGGGAAGCGATGCGGATCTAAAAAATACAAATAAAACAATTATAATTATGGATTAAGTACAAACTGTGCCATAGCTTTCAAATAACTGACGTCTTGGCTGGGGTGTGCATCTAAAATACAAACAAAACAATTATAATTATGGATTAAGTACAAACTGTGCCATAGCTTTCAGATAGCTGACGTCTTGGCTGGGGTGTGCATCTAAAATACAAACAAAACAATTATAATTATGGATTAAGTACAAACTGTGCCATAGCTTTCAAATAACTGACGTCTTGGCTGGGGTGTGTGCATCTAAAATAAAAACAAAATTATAATTATTGATTAAGTACAAACTTGGGTAGCAGTTCAGATAACATTTTGGCTTTCATTACTGCAGGTTCATTCTTCAAATCTTTAGCAAAATTGTCCTGTCACCATCTTTATCAAAAGGTCAATTTTCAGACAGTGTACTCAATACATGAATTTTAAAAATTCAACTCACAAAAAAAAACAGTCCATGTGAGGACCACCCTGAAGACATTGGCAGAAAAACTGTCAGAAGCACTGATAAAAGATTCTTTTCAGATGGTAATAACAGCTAGAAATATGTTCAATGATGTAGAAAATAGCAATGCTCAACCTGCTGTGTTATTTTACCAGTGCATACTTTTACTGGTAACAGAAACAGTGTAGAGGGACTGACAAAGTCTATGAAAGCAACATCTTGTCTAGATGCACCAGTCAGCAAAATACACACACGATTAAATCTAAAATAAATCAATATAAAAATTTCAATGTATGCATATTAGATTTAAAAAAACAAGACCTACCCAAACATCCATTATACATTTAGTAGTAACCAGTTAGGCAAGAAGCTTTCATAACTTAAGTGGTCTAAGAAATGATCATTAATGAAATGTTTATATTGTTTAATAATGTTACTATTAACTACACTCAGTAACAATTCAATATTTTCTGATATTTAAACATGCTGGAACCATAGCCGATTTGTAAGTGACTCTTAGTATTAGCAAATGCAGATAGCCAAAATAATTTGTCATATCCATACACACAAAACCCCATTTATTTTTAACTCTCTATGAAATAACTTAAATGCCTAAAATCCAAGCTTGGTAGATTTAATAGTAGTTTTAGTCATTCAGGTATTCCAAACACTGAAGACCTGCAAAACATTCTAGTAAATTATTCAAATCTTTTCCAAAGATTCTAAATTTGGTAGGAAAGATTCCTGTAACTAGAAGCCTATGCTAAGAACATTTTAAAGCAATATTTCTAAATAAATGTTTGTAAGCTGTCTTTAATGAAGGATTCTAACTCTGCATCTATCAAAGTTAAGGTAACTGGACTATTGCAGCTTTCCATTTATTGAAAAGGTTATTTTTCTGTAATGATGGATTAAAATTAATATCATTGTTATAAAAATTTTTACAGTGTATTTATTATTACCTACTTCTCTTTTTTCAAATTTCCATAAAATAGGTAAAATTTATTGATCTCATGCTGGATTGCATGGCATAAATTGTCTCCCCATTCATGACTGTGCTAAAAAGTTCTAATAAAGTCCACAGCTTCTTGGTGATATTTTAACAGTTCCATACGAGGTCTGTCGACAAAGTATCTGACTTTATTTTTTCCCGTGGGAAGTAATGATGTTAGGGAGGCAAAAGTGTGCATAGTGGAACTGCATGCCTTCATGCACATGCGTGGTTTTGGTGGGCTTGCTGGATGCATTAGTTGCTGTCAGGCAGCCAGTGTGTGAGGTGCTGTACTACTTACTCGTTGCATTTTCATTTTGCCCATGATGACGGAACGTATAGAGCAACGATCTTGCATCAAGTTTTGCCAAAAGCTTGGAGAAACCCAAATAAAAGAATGGTACAACAGGTTCAAAGATGGCTGCACATCGATAGAGAGTGACCAGCGTTCTGGGAGGTCATCAACAAGCTGCAATGCAGTTGGTATCGAGAAAGTGTGGACCTTGATAATGGAGGATCGTCGTTTGAAGGTGAGGGAAATTGGTGACGAGGCTGGGATCAGTAAAGATTCTGCACATGCAATTTTAAAGGAGGATTTGGGCTTGCGCAGAGTGGCAGCAAAATTTGTGCCCAAGCTGTTTTCTCAGGAACAACAACTTCATCTTGAGGTTGCGCAGGACCTGCTGGATACTGCCAACAGTGATCCTGAGTTACAGAATACCATGATAACTGGAGATGAGACGTGGGGGTATGGGTACGACCCAGGAACAAAAGTTCAGTCATCACAGTGGAAGCACCCAACATTGCCAAGGCCCAAAAAAGCACGTCAGGTCCAGAGAAAAACCAAGGTGATGTTGACTGTTTTCTTCGACTACCGAGGTGTTGTGCATCACGAATACGCACCAGAATGACAAACAGTTACAAAGGAATACTATCAGGAAGTCCTCCGACATCTTCGTTATGCAGGTCAGCGCAAGAAACTGGAGATCTGTGGACCTCGCAAAACTGGAAGCTGTGTCATGACAACACCCTGGCTCATTTGTCGCATCTGATCCAAGGTTTCTTGGCAAAAAAAAAGGCATTTCGCTCATTCGCCAGGCTCCTTACTCTCCAGACATGGCTCCTTCTAACTTCTGGTTGTTCCCAAAAATGAAGATGCCACTGAAAGGCTCCCGCCTTGAGAGCTGAGAGGACATCATGCAGAATGGCAGAACTGAGAGCCATTCCGGAAGAAGCATTCCAGACGTGCTTCTAACAGTGGAAGGATCGCTGGACAAAGTGTGTGGAGGCACAAGGGGCCTAATTCAAAGGGGATTAGCAATTGAACCCCACCAAGTATGTAATTTTTTTTCCCCAGCCTAAGGTTGGATACTTTTTCGACAGACCTCATATCCATAACTAAAGAAAAAGATGGAAAATTTTATATGTGGAAATTAATACTCATTAATCAGGTAGATGCTAATGGTTTACAGGACAAGTAGAATGTCAGTAAGTTCAGTGAAACTGAACTTATGACCTACAGGTAACTGACAGCTATTGTTTTATTGTCATACAACAATGATAGATTAAGAGTTGCAACTTGCATAGAAATGATTTATTCACTAAAAGTCTTTAAAGTTCATGATATCAACCAAAAGGCTAAATACGCAGAACTGAGAATGTTAGAGAAAATTTCTGTTATTTTTTTTTTAGGTTTCAGAATTTGATGGGAACCTAAAACTTTCTCCTCTTGCATTTTATCAGTAGTAGAACTTACCATAATACACAAATGTACTGCATATTAAAAAAAAAAAAATGACATGCTACACTTTATTTAATATTATTTTCAGGTAATACTTTAAATTTCTGAACAGTATTTGAATATTTTGCTGTCCAATGACTATATTTAATTTTTATATTAATTCTTAGCTAAATGTTATACCAAGAAATGTGTGCATGTTTGTATTTACATGAAATAAATTCCATCTGGAAAAAACCCAGATATTTTATAACAAAATTTACTTGTCAAATTTTGCATACAAAATAAAACAATATTCTGTTTCTATTCATAAATTTGAAGCTCAAACAACAGATGAATTTGACAGTCTATTAGTATAGTAGATTTATGATTGCAAAATATCCGCCTTCATTTTTTTAAGTAACTGCGAGATTTTAAAGAAAATTTTGATTGTTTTATAATTAACAAAACAACAACAAAACAGACAGACTGTCCAGCTAATCCCCTATTGTGTTTTAACAGGGTTGTGAGTATATTTTTAAAGTGTGAAAATAAGGGAATTTTAAAAAAAGAATTGATAGTTTTTGTTGCAAGAATCACATTATAATCTCCTGTTTATTATTATTATTATTATTTAACAGCCTTTCTCTGCAGTTGCTTTCCATTATACCTAAAAAATATATCAAGAAACAAAATTTAATGTGCAAAGGATGTTTGCTCTCCAACAAATGGTTTAGCAGACAAACACCTGGGAATATTTATAGACAGCATTACCTGGGTGGACTGAGAGAAAGGCACGTCTAAAACTGTAGCCCATGCTGTTGGCCCCAAGACAGATATACATTCCTGAGTCCCTCTCTGTGGCTCTCTTGATATTCAGTTTGTTTACATAGGAACCATCAGGTTTGTTCAGAACATCTCCAGACTTCAGAACCACAAACTTCTGATCCTTAACTTCAATTGTTGTGTTTAAGTTGGGGAGAAGGTGAGGCTCCTCTACTCTTTTCAGCCACTGAAATAAGATGTTCAGATAAATAAAAATCTGTTCACTAATTAGAGAGCATGAATCTCCCCTTCCCCATACAAGCTAACTACTTTCATAAAACTCTGAGATTTTGTTACTATAAAACCATTTTATTCTTTTACTGATGTTTGTCTTTGCTTGACACTATGCACAAATTAACCAAATGAACAACTGTAAATACATAGATCAGTAGTGTCTAAAGTGTGGAATGACCCGTGATTTTTCTGAGCTAGACAATCTGTTTTATTTGATCAACAGTGATGTGGATTGACAATTAGTCATCCCATCTGTAAACCACAAGAACACAACTCAAGACTGTTGTACTAATTTGGAGTTTCTGAAGCAGATTATAAAGAGAAGTGAGATTAAAATGCGCTGGGAAGCACACATCCAACAACATCATACTTCCACTGATATACCTGCTGCCAAGCAGAGGGCCATTAGCAAATAATAATAGAATGTTTTTATTTTTTAAAATCTTTAAGTCAAAAGTTTTAAGTGTAGCTCTGAACAGTATAAATCTATAACTTCTGAGTGTTCAGGAATGGTCAGGAGTTCCTCAGTTAAGTACTGCACTTACTTGAATGTGAGGCTGAGCATCACTTTTCACATGGCACTGGAATGAAGCATGGCTCCCGTATCTCACTGTTTGGTTTTCGGGATGAGGTGGTAGTAACACAGGCTTGGTTTTAATTTTTTCTGAAACAATTACAACAAATTTCAAATGATAGTACTACAAAGGCTTTACACCAGGTTTGAATATCGTCTCTGATATCTTGACCAAGTAATTCCTTAATTTGTTTCATTTACCATTTTTGATCAGACTTAAAAACAAAAACCTCAAAACAGCAAAAACAAAAGAGAAAATAAATGTTAAAAAAAAAAAGCAAAAGAGGATTCCACACCCTGAACTACTGCATTTCCCTACAAAAGCTTACTTAAAAGTATTATTTTTAAAAGAGTCTAATCACCAAATAAAATAAATAAATATCCATCATTATTACTATTATTTAATTAAATTTTTTGTTGAAACCAGTCATAATAAAATATTCCTACTTTACATAATGGTCTTCTACAAGATTTAATTTTATTGAGAAAGTAAGAAAAGGCCATCCAGTATTTTGTCCACCTGACAGCCATACCCTGTCACTGTAGCTGCTGTTAACCTCCAGTCCTGGAATATTTGTTACCTCACGTAATCAGAATACTGAGGTACATTCTCATCAAATGCTAAGAAAAAAAGATTTCTGGCTACACTTGAGCATTTAGATTTACAGCTTTTTCTTTCCCTTTCATTCATCAAAAGCTGGTGAATGCATTTGCAGTAAAAGTTTTCGATATTCAGCTTTTTACTAACTCTAAAGTTCAGACTGGATGGAATTTTAAGCTTATGCTTATAATAATGATGGGTTGAGCTAAAGAAGAAAAGTTGTGTCCCTTTAATCATCTATGTACTGGCAATGCATAGATGGAAGGAACTGAAAACTTATAAACCAAATATGCTGATGAAAACCAAGGACAATTAGTGAATGAATTACAAAGGTCAAGATCATAAATGTATAATGTCTTAAAAAGAAAAGATAAATCTTGTAACCAAAGCTAACCTACAAATTTCTAATGATTTAAAGGTCTGCTAAGTAGAAAATAAATGACAAAGGAGAAGATTTTCTCAAGAAGTTTCTGGCATCTAAGTAAATCATCCCTTAAAAAGATAATGGCTTCAACACGCATAAACCATTCTTCCTAACCCCCATCTCTATCTGTTCAACAGATGTTTATCTTGGAAAAGTTGGAACCTTAGGAGAAATAAAGAGGTTTCTTCAAAAGGACAGCTAGAGTGAACATACCGGCAAACAGTGGTTGGCAAATCAACTAAACATAGCTGAAAGTTCTGTGCAGTAATTATTCAAACAAAAAAAATTATTTTTTAGTAATGAGTATAAAATATGTGTGCATGCTGCTTGCCAGCAATTCTAATCTTCTAACCTTGGCTCTTCGCCTTCCAGAAAGTATTAGTTAGATTTGTTTTCCTTTTAGGGAGAGGGGGGGATAAAGTGGGAGTCATACTGACATACGTGGTGTGACACTCTGCAAAAGAATTTGTATTAAATTAGAATTCTAAAATCAAAAAAAAAAATTCAAAGACAAGGTTTTGAATTTTAAGGGATAGAGATAATATTAGGATTTACCAGATGAGAAATTTCCATGTGTAAACAATTGGCTTTTAAACATCTTACCTTTACTGACAGTCTCAGCGCAGTTCAAGACTAATACTAACTAGTGCTTCTAGGCCGGTGTTGGGGGGGGGGGATGCAAATCATGTTCATGCTAAGCAGAGTAAAGTGTGCGAAGAGTGAAAAAAAAAAAATTCAAAATTAGCCTTTGCTCCAGGTGGTCAGTGATCAGAAAGAAGACAAATGAAAAATAGAGGTTATCTGGAGTAAATTGACAAAAGCTCAGTGTCAGACATCATGCCATACAGATGCAATCTTTGGGGTGTGGCTACTTTAATGTCAATTGTCAGTGGATGCCTGAGTGTTCACTAAATCTCTCTCTCAAAAAAACAAGAAACCAGAAAGACCACTGGCACAAAACTTCTCCAGCAATATTATGACTACAATACATTTCTTCCATACATCATCATAGTAAATGAGATATGGATGGATCCATCTCTATTACCCAGAAAACAAGCAACAATCTATGGAATGGCACTATAAAGACTCAGAAAAAGAAGAAAGAAATTCAAGTCAGCCATCTGCTCACAAAGTCATGGTAACAGTCTTCTGGATATCCAGGACATCATCTTTACTGACTTCATGCCTGGGAGAGCAACTCCTCAGCTCTATACTGAGATATTTCAGAAACTGAAAGTTTTCACAAAGAAAGTTTGATCCAACCTGAACAAGTTTGCCTGTCTCTGCATCATGAGAACACAAGACTGTGCATCAGCTTGAAGACTTCAGAGGCAGTTTCTCCATTTAGATAGACTGTACATCCCAATCTTGCTCATAACCCAGACTGGCACCTTTAGGGGATTATGTGGATTGGACAAGAGTTTAAAGATGCTGGATGCACAAACAACACAGTTAAAAAATAACTGACAATGATGATCTGTTTCATCATGTTGATATACAGATACTTGTTAAACATTAGTACAATGTGTTCACAAAAGCTGTATCACCATTGTACAATAATACACGAACCCTAAGGGATTAAAAAACAAAAGGGCATTACTTTTAAGGGTGAGCCTCATAATAAAATTAATTAGTAATGAATTTACCATTTACAAGCTAAAAAGAATAAGCATAAACAAATGTAAACTCTAAAAAACAAAACAACAACAAAGGAAAACAATTCTTAGAAAAGTTTATCTTACCTACAACTTCCAAAGTGTAAGTATAATTTATAGATCCAAACATGTTTGTTACAATACAGGTATATTTTCCACTGTCCTCTTGACGTAGGTTATCAATCTTCAAGGTCCACCGAGGCTTCTTCGAGTGGTGGTCACCATACCAGGGCTGCCCATCTTTTAACCATCGCACATTAGGTCTTGGCTTTCCTGTGGCTTTGCACTTAAACCGTATGGTGCTGCCCACAGGTCGAGGAACATCGTGTTTTCGTCTCATTTTCTTAAGACGAACAAACTTGGGCTCCACTAAAAAACAAGGTAAATTGCATAAGACTATTTGAAAATGTCAGGGTAATAATAAAGTTGCTGTGTAGAATTGTTGGAAAACTTGATGCCCTGACAACTCAACATTTAACCGTTTTAGCAATATCAGATATATATATATCCATCCCTAGATTTATGTCAAAAAAAGGTGACTGAAAAGAAAAGGTGCAATTTTATTAATTACATTTACCTTAGCTAGTCTAAAGATGGTGCGTGCCCTCTTACCACAAAAACTACAAGTCTTAACTACATTTTCAAGACTTGATAATAGTTATAATTAAGGAAGTTAAAATTTTAGATATTTTTTATTACTGGTAATTTGCTATATTACAGTAAAAGCCATTTTAATTCATTGTAACTTATTATAGGAAACATTCAAGATGCTCAAATAATGCATAACTAAGGAAGTGATTCACATTTCTTAAGATGTTTTTTAAAAATTTGAAATAATATCTTTTTTATACAAAAACAGATTAATCTTTTAAGGGTTTCAACTATGAACATCATTGCTGAAATAGAAACTATAATTTAATGAAGTCATTTTTCCCTTTTTTTCATACACTGATGCCTATGGTGAGGAAGTGTAGTATCATGGTTTCTGCTAGGAAGCGTTGCCAATCCTGCGCCGCGTGGGGCCGGACAGTTTTGACTTCAGCAGTCCAGTAGTCGACCATTGCCCCACGATGTTGTCTCATCTTAAAAGTCTGAAATTACATTTCAGGAGTCATCACACAAAACAAGCAACAAACTCAAAACCAGTTGCAGTAATGTGACTCATGTGAACAAAACAAACATGCTGCATAATTAACAGTCTAATGACAGACATTAATTTTAAAAAATATAAATAGTAATTACAACAGCAATACATACTGACCTCCATCTGTCTTCTGGTCCGGAGAATGAGGGTAAAGGTTATTTTGCTGTATCTCAGATTTGGTGTCAGCTAAAAATACAGTTAAATAAAAACAAATATGGTTATTACTCAGTTTTATTACCATTACTTATTTTTTTCTTTTTAACTATATAAAAATAAACGCATGGTTTCCCAATGCCTGGAATGTTAAATAGGTCTGCAGTTATTTATTAACTGATAAACCATCTAAGAGTAAATGCTACATTTTAATGATTCTTAAGGGTTATAAACAAAATAACCTAAAGGATTAATGTTTGTAGATCTCAAGATTTATTAATGCAAAGAATTCTAGTCCATTAATTTTCACGTAAATTACATTCTTCTAATTAAGTTGCCATCATTCAGAACCAGATTGTGAGTGAGTTGGTTATGAGTCTTATCATGAAGCCAAGCAAATCAGTGTAATTGTAGACACCTATGCCCTTTTAGTTTAATCTAATACTGAAGAAAGTATATAAAGAAAATGGTCTAACAAGAGAGAATGGGCAACCAGAACCTAAAATCCAATTAAAGATCTTTGTACTGATGTGTAATGATTTTAACGTGAAGTAAACCAAATCCAATTTCTAATAGTGCCTAGAACATGCAATATGCTGCTGAAGAAAGCACTAGCTGTGAGAATACATGGCATTATTGTGATTGGATGCAACGTGTTATTGATATGGTAATATGAAGTTAATTAGGTAGTGATGCTTTGAAGAGAAACAGCCTTCAATGTAAATATTTAATAGAAAGAGCCTGAGGTGTTCTTAATGTGGTTAATACAAGCTCATATGTATGTGGATCAAGCTGTTGGTCATGTTTGTTTAAGCCTGCTAGATACAGGTAAGGCAAAGATCAAAAGGTTGGGCATTTCGTGAATAAAATTTTACTTGTTGTACATAATTCAAAATATACCTAACTGCATAAATCAAGTAGAGAGAAATAATCTGAATGTTTTTATTCAATGCTTCCTACATCATAAGCTTCGTTCAGGACTGACTGTTTACAAAGTCTTGAACATCTCAGTGCTTTGATGTTAGCACTTTTTAAAAAAAGAAAAAAAGAAAGGTAGAATTCACAGAGCACACTACATTGTTAATGATTTGTAAAACCCTCTGTCCCACTTTAGTTTTTGCCAAGCAAACTACTATGGTAGGACATCCATAAGCTAGCCAAGAAACAAAAGTAATGACAAAATATTCAAAAAATTTTAGTTAAAAGAAATCCTATTTCAACCTGAGTATGCAAACCAAATATTTTACCCAGATATATTATATTTCAGTTAAAAATAAAGCATGCTAAACCCCTTTAAGGATAATTAACAGTAAAAAAAAAAGAAAAAGAAAATTCCATTAGATCTGAGAACAGTGATTTTTTTTTTGCATTCTAGACAACATTATGGCTTCTGTGACTATTATCTATTAAAATGACAACTAAAAGATGGAAAACTGAATAGTTAACGAGATGTTTCGTCTACCTGAAAAACGAAAGGAGATATCACTTGCATTATATCAAAACTCTATGGAAGCTGGCAGTTAAATTCATGTAAATTTAAATTCCAAAATGTATTTTTTTCTTTTATTATTCAGCAAAAAACTGAAGTGTTCAAACTTTCCTTACATCAAATAAATAACCACAAAAATTTAAATATCCTTATAAATTTAAGATTTTTTTTCAAGTTTAATGAATTAGCTTTTCATAAAAGCCTAGAATTCTGAACAAAAAGCTTGGCATTATCAAGTTTTCCGTTCTGCTATCATAAACCTGTACATGTATCCATCCCTCTTATGACAAAACCTCAGATCATTTAGAATTTGGGTACAACTTTGCACCCCCTCATAGTTACAATGAATTTGAACAAAATTGAAATTGAAAAAACCTGATGTGGCTGAGTTGCTGGAGTCACATTCTGAGGACCTGACCAATGAGGAACTCATGCAGATGGAAGTGCAAAACTCCAAGAAAGAGCAAAACATCCCCTACCACAGGCCACTTTACACACAAGGAGTTAACAGAGCATTAAGCCACTTACTCAGTGCTTTGGCCCACCTGTGAATGTGTCCTCATGTTCTCTAGAGGACTTATAGATCTTTCAAGTAACTACAGAAAATTCTATAAAAAGAAAAGGAAGCATGCCACAGAGCCAAAATTGAATATTTTTCAAAAGGCCCAGGAAACTTCTTCTCCACTTCCAGTTGAAACAGTTGCTGAATCTGATAATTCATGGAATGACATAGACAACTCTAGGTGCCTCTCCCTACCAGTAACCTTCACCCCACCCCATCCTACTCCATCATCACCTCAAACCCCTATCATCACATTTTCTGGTAAGTTTTCATTAAGTAGCATCTAAATCAATAGATGTAACCCTGTGGTATATAGTTCTCAGGCTTAGTTATTGCATATATATTCCATACTTAACAGTTATATATGGAAAATCAGTGCCCAGGGATGTAACCCTGTCGTTATAGGGGGATGCCTATACTTACATTTTAATAATATTTTGCTAGTCAAAATATCTATTGTCTAAGCACAATGTAAATATATTGGTCAATTTATCCATACCACAAAAGATGGTCCTTTGTTTTACATTATCTGTTACTCAAATGAAAACTTTATTTTCATGCGTTTCAAATCCAGCTCTCTAAATAAATGGCGCAGAAGACTCTTTAGAATTTAAATCCACATTTTAGCCAATATTATGACTGTCATACTTGCTGCATATGAACTTTTTAGTAATGTAAGTCGTCAAACAACAGTATCGGTAATTCATTAATTTCAAACTGTTTTTTTAATTCTGAAAAGGTTAATATCTGCATGCTGCAGTAGCCAGCTGTTGCTAAGTAACTGAGGTCTGACAGAGTCAGAATCTTCTTTTGTACTAGAGACATACATACACTATAAGAGCAAAATAGCAGCAATAGAGTCTTTTTGTGCACTTGGTTGGAAGGCAGTGGGTCAATCACGCCTATGTATGAGGGAAAATTATTAATCAAAGCAAATGGGTTGAAGCATTTACATAAAGATGAGAAACTTGTAGTTGATGAACACTGCTCCCTCCAACAGAGTTCACAGTTCATTCTAGTGAAAGGTACACACACATTAATGCTCAGAGAGGAGAGTGAACACAGAACCCTGCTGCTGCTACAAGTCAAAGAGATCAAGAGAGAGAGCAGCTCCCAGAGTTTTGTTCAGAACTTGGCCTTTGTGGGTAAAGTGGTGAGAACTATCACTTTGAATTTTTTGCAGAAAAGCACTCAACTGATATTGTCAAGTTATTGGAAGGTTATGTAAAGTTGAACAACAATAAATTGATGTGATTCAGCTAAATATATGACGAGGTCCAATATTTAAAAATCTTTTAGCCACAAATGAAAATCAACATTATATCTACTGGTACTAATCAATGAATGGCTCTGTAAAAAGTCTAAATCAAGTCCATTTTCATTTCACTGTTTGTTACAGAAATTTTATTCTTAAATTTTTTTAAAATCATGATAATTTGTAATCTAAGTAAATTTTTTAAAATTCTAACATGTTAGATTCTTATTATTACATTCTGATTTTTGATAACATTTGCATTATTTTAAAAAAAGAAAAAAATTTCACACAATTTTGTTATTTCAATACTTACAGAACAGGTATGGAAATTATTGCCAGAACATTCTGTGTTTGAAAACGTAACAGATTGCAAGAACTTGTTTTGGTGGTATAAGATAAAGCTAACGGAAAGTTCCAAAATCATAGACCATGCCAGTTTAGTTTTATTCTACATAGTTGCAGCACATAATGATAGTTTCAAGCAAATGGCAAAAAAATTTAGTGTGGTTTTCATTTAACAGAAACCAAAATTTTCATCTGGATTTGAATAAAATACAACTGCATTTTTATAACACTGAATATCAGTGTGTGTGTGTGTGTGTGTGTGTGTGTGTGTGTGTGTGTGTGTGTGTGTGTGTTTGAGAGAGAGAGAGAACAATGGTTTAAAGGTAAAACTGTCACTGCTACAGTACTGCAGTATATATGTATACATATATATATATATCCTTGTCTACATTCATGATGAAAACAAAGCAGGGTTTTTATCAAACACAGCTTGATTACTAAACAGCAATAAAGATGACTTTAAAGATTTAGTAATATTTTGTCATGATCAGATAGAATAGAATTTCCAGTAACATAAAGACATTAAAATGTTATATAAATTTTGTTTTGTATGAGCAAAGAAAATAATTTAAGTTGAACAGTACTCAAGAAAGCACCAGCTAAAATTATGGTTGGACTTTATTTCTCAAATGTGGCACTCCTTAGCTTAAAGTTAAAGCAGTACAACTTTACTTGCTTGAACAAAACAACAACGTAGATAAAAGTTTTATTCTCAGCTCTAGGATTAACTGCAGCAAAAGAAAAGGTCTAGAAAAGAAATAGTGGAAAATGTATTATGCTGTAGTAGCTTTTAGAAAACAGTTTCATTGTGATTTGTATGTTTATCTAGTTGATAAGTAGCCCAAGCCACAGTACAAGAACAAAGAACCTTAGTTCTGAAAATGTCTGTTAGTGCTGATTTAAAGAAAAAAAATGTTAATTAAGCAGAATTGTCAAGAAGAAAACAAAACAAAATAAGAAAAAAGGAAAGTCGTGAAATACAGTGCAAGTAGTACAGTACCGAAATGAACTACCTCTCCACAACTGATATCAATACCCAGAAAATGGTTTATACCAAACAAATTAAACTCAGGTTCTTGTTTGTCAGCTTTCTTGCAGTTGCAAGCTTTTGTTTGAATAGATTATATGACTGAAGAATGAAGATGAAAGCAGCTGATAAATGGTTGTCTACATTCAGACATGAAATAGAAGAGCGCAGATCCAGGGCAGCAAGCAGCCACACAACTACCTACCACTGCCACTGAGAGTAATCAAACAGCAGATACCATAGCCCATCTGGTAAATGATAAACCAACCTCAGCCTACTGGCTGGCATTTCCAAGGATTAAACCACACATCTGCTATACAGCTTACAGATAAGATATACTGGTACCTAAACTACCATATGGGCCAAAGACAAAATAAGATAATAAAATTCACATGTTTATGTTTATAAAATGTATCTTTATTTTTTTTTTAAATTTAGTTTTCTGAAAATGTTTACACAGCAATGTGCATGTCATAAAGTGACACTCTTGGTGATATTATATCATATAGTTAACTTGATATGCAGCTCTGGCGATCTAACAAATAAGATGACAATTGTTTCTCTTTATCCGAATATGAAAATGCACCAACAAAAAATTCTAAGTATTTGAAACAACATGTTAACCTAACAAAGTTAGTAGACAGCTAAATAATAAACACTTCATTTGTAAAAATTTTAATTTTAAAAATAAATTAAAACAATTTTTCAGTAGGCCTTCTTACCAAAATACTGTTGACACATCTGAAATATGAAATCACATATATTAAAATGAAATTATGAAACAGATAAAAGTGAGCAAATAAGTCAGCATTTTAAGAAGTTTTAGCTCATGAACCCTGTACCTCCACAATATTTAAATCATAATATAATAATATTAATAATAACAACAACTTTTCTTTACATCAAATTAGAATTTTAAAAGAGAAACAAGGATAAATTTGTAAATACACCTCAAAACAAGTTTATATTTTATTAAAGGCATTCAAATGAAAACCAGCCAGATACTATCGCGCAACTCTATTTCAGCTGGATTTCACAAATGTATACAGATCCTTTAAAGGGTAATTCATGTTTAGCTTCAGTAATTATCACAGATACTGACACCATAAATACTGAATATTATGAAACCACTAAGAAATGGTAATTAAAGTCTTCTGGAAAATAAAGCCATTTTTTTTTTTATTTATGAGGTATTATAAAAGTTTTAGATGATATAATCAAAATGTTTGTCACTATTAATACAGCAGTTACTGCTTATTTAAATTTCAGTAAATCAGCTTATTTTACTTTTCAAGATCTGTAAAAAAATTAATAAAATAAATTAAAAAATTTTAAAAAAACAATGCTATAAGTAAAACAATATGCCAGTGGCTATGTTTTGGGTCTTATCCACATAAATAACACCGATAATGCCATAAAGGTAGCCAACAAAGAGTTAATAAAAGTTATAATGCTCAGTCAAGTCTACATTTTTATACTATATAGATAAACTAATCTTAGTAGTTTATGGATATTCCGCAAAAATAAAGGTTTTCTTCTTCCTTTTTTTTTTTTAGCGTACCATATTAAAATGTAAACTTCTCTTCTTTAGACAATAGGCATCAGTCAACTTTAATAAAAAGAAACAGCTGGTTTTCAAGAATAGCAATATGATAAATTACAAAAATTAAAAAAAAAAGTTTTTTTAAGAGTTGTAGGGTTTTCAAGTGTGAGAAATTTGAGATTAAAATCAATTGTAACATGTGGACCCTCTAGGATATCATCCAGACAATCAACGATAAATAATAAATGAATTTAGGAGAAAACATGCAAACAAAAGCAAGTTAGGAAAAAGGCATAACACTTTTAAAATAAACCATATAATGAACATGCAAATACAAAACATTTATCATTAAAATATTGTTTAAAATTTTAATTATTGTAATAATGTAAAGACCATGGACAATATTATTTTAAGTGTTGCTGTTGAATGTCAAATCACAGCATGATGTATTAATAATCTCTTTCAAAGAAAATAATTCATATATGTAGAGTAAAACAAAATTTAAAATAAAAAGGTGATGAATTAATAAATTAAAGCTTGCAGTAAATTATAATACCACATACTATGAAGAATAAAGGAAAATCAGTTTCCTCTTTTTAATATTATTATAAATTTGTTATAGTAATTATTGACTATAGTTTAAGAAATAGATCTGAAAACACTATTAAAGCCAACACTTTCACTTTACCTCAGGAATATTCTCAAATATTTTTAAAAATGCAAATAACATTGTTCTTGAATAGTTGTAACAAAACAAAACAAAGGTGTTGTTTACAAGATAGAGATAATAGAGATTTTTTTTAAAAAAATTGGAATGCATCACAGTTCTACTTTGATTCACAAACGCATTACTCAGAAGTTAACCAATCCAGACATGCAACAAGAATCATAACTCAGTCCCCCTTTTAAGAACTCTTTAGAATTGACAAACACAAAGGTTAGCTGTTAGTTTGTTTGAAGTATGTACCATTAACGGCTTTTTGACACTGTAAGAATATTACTAAACAAGGAGAGAGACTGTTTTTACCTGTTTAAAGTATGTATTTAGCAACCCTCCCTCTGCCACTGACAAGTTCACAAACAAGCTGTGCTCAATTGCATGGATTAGCAATAAATGCCCAGGTCTCACCATTGCAAGCAGCAGCTCAGACCAAAACAACACAAATTTATGTTGACAGTTAAGAGCATTTTGTTCAATTGCGTGTGTATGTTTTATGGTGACTTTATTACCATCACATGAAATGGGCCATGAAAGTCTTTTATAAGATACAGCAGAAAGTCAGAGATTGTCTTCACTAACAAACAGATTTAAAGCCACCTAAAATATTCAGTGCAGTTTTATTTAAAGAAAAAACAAAAACAAAAAGTATTCTAAATGTCCAGAGACATTTTAAAGCAATTAAAGATGAGTGAATTGATAGTGAAAGATGGGAGTAGTTTCAAATTCTAAAGAAATTTACTGAAAAATGATATAAATGCATGTATAAGGAAAAAATCTATCCATTATGTATTGTATATTAATTCTTAAATATTTCCATTCTATTGTTGCAATGTGATTCTTCATGAAACAGATAAATCTCGTCACTGGAGTTTTAGTATTAAATCCAGAATGATTTAATAAGAGGGAGGTAGGCTGACTAGAATGTGATAAAAGAACAAAATTCTGGATCCCTATGTCAGACCATAAGTGGAATTGAAGAAAATTTAATTTCAATAAATGATAATGCTCATTCACAAAGAGCACATAAACAACCAATATCCTCAAGACTATACCATTATCCAGATATGGCCAGCACATTCGCCTGAGCTAAATTTTATTGAGAATGTCTGGAATGCTGTAAGATCTGTTGCCTTCCTCTGCCCTCCTCCAAGAAATACAAACTTCTCTGATAAGACAATGGACTTTATTGTCCACTGCTCTTGTTGATGAAGTTATACGCAGCATGCAAAGCCGCTGTTAATCTTGTACTGCTGTTAGGGGGAACCACATTCCAAAAAGACTATCTCTAATTCATTGTTGTTTACATTTTTCTGTTTGAATTCCTTCTTTTCTGAATTGGTCCTGCTTATTTTACACCCTTAAAATTACTTGTAGTTTCTTTGATAAAAGTTGTGCTACTTACCATTTTTTAAAAAAAAAATTTTTTTTTTTTTTGTTTGTTTGTTGTTGCTTAACTTTTGGAAACTAGTGTATTAAATGAAAGTGCGAATTAAAAAGTATAATGCTCTTCTGAATTTTTAATGTCAGTCCTGTAATAAAAATAAAAGAAAAATCTATATGTATAAAGGTGATGGAAAACATTTAAGCTATACATACATAAACATTTGTTCAGCTTGAAGGGGGAGTCAAAGAAAGTCAGTGACCTCATCAGTATCTACAATGGTCATATACTCATAAACCTGGTCTGGTAGATAAAGGTTTTCTTCAAGGTACCACCCTCTGAGTAATCACAAGGCCTCCTAAGGATTAGTAATCCAGTTGAACAATTATTACTATTGTGAGCACTGGATGAAGCTCAAATTTACAACCTCACATGTTATCTCTACAATGGGCTACTACTTCTTCAATATCCCATCACTTTAACCACTTCATACAGAGCAGTGGCTTCTTGAATATTTTGCCTAAATCCTGTTTTAAAAAACAAAAAAAAGCTGCATACATTGTTCCTTTTGGATCTATGGACATTATTTTCTGTAGTGTTTGACAAGTGAAGAATGATGCTCTTTTTTTTTTTTTTGGTAGTAATATGCTTTGCTTTGGCATTAAATAAGTTAGGTCAACAATATAATCTAAAACTGCATAAGCAGTTCTTTTAATATGAAACATCACATTTTCATAACTTGCAAATACAATCTAACCCTGCTGCAGCTGCAGATATGTATTAGAAACATCAGAGCAGACAAAACCATCTAATAGCCATGGCCGCTATCCTATATAATACCTGCAAGTGTTACAGATTCCAATGGCTACATAAAGTCTGCTAAACTTTTAAAGATATGGTAATTAAAAGCTCTCTATTTTTGTCCAAAACCTATTTCTCAGACATATACTGATATATTTTAAGACTGAATGATGACTAAATTTTAAAAAAAAGATTAAGGCAAATGAATTTCTGCAAAGCTTTCTTATTCTTTTCTTTTGGGTATTTTGAATTCATAAATCTTTTATGCTTTTGTGAGTGTTTTCACATTCTAAGGAAAAGTAAATTGTAAAAGTGTGCAGATGAACATTGAACAAGGCTCATTTAATGAATAGTTAGTAAACTGCAATAAAATACTAAATGCTGTATAGACTTATCACAATACAACAGACAAATTGTGAGCAATCAACAATGAAGTGTGTAACTCTACTCAACAACAGTATATTTTTTCTCCTATGTTCTTTTTAGAAAGGCAAAACTGTAGTTCCGGTAATAGCCAGTTGGACTATGGAGCAGTAACTAAACTACTAACCATCCCATACAAACTGAATGATACTTACAATTCTTGTACCTCTGACACAAAGGTGCTCATTATTTCATAAAATTATTATAACCAGTTTATAAACTGTGGTTGAAGTATATTTAGCACTGCCATGACTAATTCAAAATTAGCATAATGAGTCTATTAAATAACTGGCTGAGATCAAGGCAGGTTCTGCACTGGTGAGGATAGTTACTTTAGTCTGGAAATGTAAACTGGTGCTGTCACACTCCCAACTCTACCTCCTGCCCACCCCACATGCATACACACAAAAATAGAACTGTAGTGAAATAAAAAAATTACAGATTACCATGATCAAATATATGGTACTAAAAAGTGCAAAAAATCATCTTCATTTATTATATTCTCTAATGAGTCTGGCAATTATATATATATAGAAGTATCTGCCACATTTTACATTCATTATTAAAAATAAAAGACCAACTCAAAACTGGTTGACACTATGACTACATTTGGCTTTAAAGCTGTTATAACTAGGAAAAACAATTATATAAAAATATTTACAGTGCCATCCTTACAAGAACCATGACTGCTTCTGTAGAAAACAATCTTAACAGAGACTACATGCAGTTAGGAATCTGTCGAGGTCTTTTAGGTACCAGATGTAGAGAGTCAGAAAGTTTAAATGCCTGTCCAGTCTACTTTTAAGGACATTTATTATGCTATCTGCTTCTAGTTACAGGCTGAGTAAATAATCTAATTGAAAATATTTCTTATTAACCTTATACTTGTGGCCTCTAGTTGCATATGATAGATCATTAGTGTCAAAAAATGTATCCAATCCATCACACTCTTTTCAAGAATTTTTTTTCTTTTAAAGTCAAACAGGTCAGTACAAAATGGCAGCAGCCTACACTAGGCAACTATAACTGCTACCTAGTATTTCTTTTTTTTCACTTAAGATTGCACACGGTACTAATCACCCTAGTAAATCATCTTTGAATTTTTTCCAAGTTACCAATATCCTTCACAAAACGTGAACTCTGCGGAATGCAGATTCTAAAATAAATCTCAAATAATTTATAAACTGTAACATGAATGTTAAAGCACAAGGAATTATTTTTTGTGGCATTGTGGATAGGCTATACTTTTTAAATCATAAAATAACTTTTATTTCTAAGCATTGCTGATTTTAATAAAAGAATATTCTTATAAGAAATTTTTAAACACAGATTAATTTAAAATTCATTTTTAATTTGCAATTTTTTTATTGCTATACCATGAAAAATACATTTGGTTTCAAATGTTAGGATCCATATTGACTTCAAGACTAATTAGAAGACAAAAAGGTTTGGTCTGTTAGCAAGTTCTGTCTGGACAATAAGCTACTCTGTAGGAATGTTTATATCAAATGTGGTGACCCAAATAGTCTTTAATGAATGCCAACTGTTAACTAATGGCAATGCTGTACCTAATCCACATTTTGTCACCACATTTCACACACACATGAAAACAACTTTCACAATAACAGATACAAGCAAAATATACAAAAGAAATGAGTAAGTGTCTATCACTTTTTCCCTGTTGAGGTAGAGGTGGGTGGCAAACAAGCCAAACAATCAGACATGTTCAGCACATCCACTCCTCCTGCTTTCAATTATGACATGAATACCTGCGCTTCAAACAAAACACAAAGGCAGTCCATGGTTTATTGACAGCAGGCCATACCAATTCCCCTTCTATTCAGCTGGGGACAGCAGCATGTGAATGCCTGAAGTGGGCTGGCTATTCTGATGACACATCAGGCAATCATTGAGCCTGTTTGGATAAGAACAGGTGACCAAATATGAATATCACAGGTAAATATTGCTCCTAGGTGGCATCATACACAGCAAATAGAGAGCATGCACAGAAAAAGAAAAAGGTAAAAGATGTATTGCTGGTAGAAAAATCTTCAACATTGCACTCCTGGAATTCAGATATTCTAAGAATTATCACACAAAACTTAAAAATCAATTTAAATATTTTGTAAATAGATATTTCCATATGAAAGTTATAAGGATTTTGTCAGTTTTCCAATTTGTATTTCAATTACTGAATCTATTGTATTAAAAACAGCAGTAAATAAACAATAAGCCTATATTCATGTATAAAATGCAATATCTTTTACTAAATTTATAAATTAAACTTTAGCAATACTCAGCTGACAAAAATATAGATAATGTTTTAAAACTTATTCCCCTTATTAAAGGAGAATCTGCCAAGTCTACTTTTACAAAATATTTTTTTAAAAGTCTTTCCTACTTAAATGAGTTATACTGGGAATCTAATCCCTTAACCTCTTATATTAATTGTAAATGCAGTGTGCACATAAGTGTATGATCTTGATAACAGATTTTCAGCAAACATCTGGTCAATTTATTGATAAATTGCAATTTAATCCCTAGAGCAAACTTACCTCCTTATGTAAGAAACAAAACTAAGATTTATGAAATGAAAGATAGAAACAATTGTATTTGAACTACTCTATTAACTGAACATTTTAAAATAATTAATAATTAGCATTTATTGTAAAAACATAAATGAACTATAAAGATGTCTTTAATAAACAAAAACAAATAAAATGTTTAAATACAATTTTTGATAGTTTCCTTTTATCTATATAATAATAATAATAATAATAATAATAATAATTTTAAAAACACTGACTTAATTATTGAAAAATTTTTAGTTAAAAGTAATCAAAGTTATATTCCAGTGATAGCAAGAAGACAAAATCTGGTTTATGTTAGATCTACTGAGATTATAAAATTGGGCATTAGTTTGAGAGCTGCAGTTTTGCACTCCCTGACATTTTACATATGTAGGGGCTCCAGCCATCTGGAACTGGTAAATTATTTTCACCAAGGCTCCAACCAGGCATAGAAATTGTTGTTATCTGCTGGTGTAGTCCACCCTTTACAGTAATAGTCAGCATGGCTGGCTCCACTCACCAACATACCACCATTGATAATTGGATTAATAAACTAACATCTCCATTTAAAATCTCCAGACAGTGAGTACAATGTAATTTGGGTGTACACTACAATTTTAAAACCATGGATCTAGTAAAATTCCTTACCAGATAACTTTATTCATCAGTAGAGAAAATGTGTTATTTGCTACTGAAGACAGCAGTCTTTAAACATTTATTATTAACTAAAAGATCAACAATTTTTAAGGGTACACTGCCACTCTTCATCGACTTAGGCTAGCTTAAATACATAACTGTATATAATAAGTAATACTGCATAAGTCAGTGCTACAACTAAACAAACCCTGGACATAGCTATAGTTGAAGCTAAACATCATTAAAGAAATAATTTCATGTCAAAACAAATGTTCTTTTTGAAAGTTTGTAATGATAAATGTTGAATTATATCATCAAAATCCTAGAGTTTATTTACCTTCAGGTGAATGCTTTAGAAGTAGCAGATGACTCACACCAATTTTACTTTCCATTTCTCTGTGGTGGATATATCTCATTACTCACAAGATAGATTGCCAAGATGAATAACACAAAGTGAAAAAGAAAAATCAACAAAAAATTCTTCTTCTCTTGTACCATTGTCAAGAAAACAGCTGCTACAGTAGAAACAATCAATGCTGATTAGCCACCTTTCTATTTTTATTTGTAGCAGTATGCTCTCAATAGAGAAAGCTATTAAAATTTATCATGTAAACTTGTATCCAATAATAACAGCCATGACTTGCAAATTTTGGCATTATGGCTCAAACATAAATCTCCATATAGTGAAAATTTTGTTTTAATATCACAAAATATTACCAACTTTAATACTTTCAGTTAGTAAGTTAATTTGGGCTTTCTCCATCACCTTAGAGGTAGTAATAATTTTCAGCACAACCGGTTGTATATGTATAGCCTTCAAATTCACTGTTGGAACCCCTTCCCACTTTAAATAAAAATTTACTGGTAATAAGGCAATATAAATAAAAACAATTCTGATCTACATATAATTTGAAAGGTATCTGCAGAAATTCCATGTCTTTTTGTTTTTTTTAAATGACTGCAAAATCCTATTTCTCCGTGCAGATTGTTATAGACTGATTGCCAGAATGACATTAGAATCACATAATCAGAGCCTCAAACTGAAGTATCTCTCTTAACTTCTAGCTGCCTGTATTTTTTGTCAAAACAGTAAAGTATTTTTGACATGCAAAAATGCTAGAAAAGAAATAGACATCATAGAACTTTAAACTGTTCCTTTAATAAGCATGATTTTCTCAGAGATTCCATATATAACTGCTAATTCTTGTCCTGTCATATGTTTCCGCAAAACAGTTCAGGGTGATAAATGATCTTTTGTTTGAGATAATTGCTGGTTTGCTCATTGAACCAGCACTTAGCTTCAGAGACTAGATGTGCTTTTATATTAAATGCTTCAAGTCATGCAGTATGACAATAAGACCAATCAGTCATATTGTATATGCTGACAGAAAACACAAAGCTGTTTTCCATATAGGAAATCTGCAGTTTTGGCACTGTACATACTACATACACAAGAGAAGCAGAAAATGATCCTATACAATAAAATAGAAAGCTGAAAATTGTAAATCTTTTCATCATTTGAAAGATTAGAAAAGGCTAAGATGATGGAGTTGGAGTGAAATTATAACCTATCCAAGCTTGAAAAATCTGTTAAAAATTGGTATTACTTAAGAAACCGTTTCTTTAAAGTAAAATGTGAAATTAAATTAAATAGGCAACAGCAGCAACAGTAAAGTAGCATAATAATTTTGCAAGTTCTGAGTATTTTGGATGAATTAGTATTTAACTTGAAATTCATTAATGCTATTTTATTCAAATTTCAATTTCCTGGTGGACAGTTCTAATGACATCTGCTATTGGTGGTCTATATTTATTTACTAAGGTTCACAAAGTTTGATTAGACTATTACTGATGTTATTATTTTGGTCATGTAGTGACCAAAACAGTGTCACTTTGGTTGTTTGATCCTTTTCATTCAATCAAAATTTAGAGATGTTTGCATCTATGAACAGTACTGATGTTCCATTCTGAATCTAAAGATCCAGAGATCCTTCTCCTCAGATTCTAAGAAGTACTAGTCTAAGAACTCCTGAGCTGACATTCCTTTTGGTACAAATCATTCAGTATACTTTGATCACTAGAAATGGGAGTCCTCATGAAAAATAAGGGAAGACATGCAAAAAGGAACCAAACTAACTTGTATATTTAAACCATCACTTAGCTTCTCTTCAAAATGATACATAACTACATACATCAAATATACACTTTCATCTCACATTTCACTCTCTCTCAAACACATGTCTATTTGTTAAGAAATAAAATCTTTAATTTTTAAGTGACTTATAAAAATAAGCTTTAGAATTAAAATTTCTCACTGTCATGGACTATTTACTAGGTTTTCTAAAGAGGCATGATGTATTACAACTTATAGAGGACCCCTGTGGTTAATGATGTCATGAACAGTTCTATTAATAAATGTTTTTTTTTTTTTAAATTAAACAATGCAAAAAATTTGCCTAATTTATAATTATGTTCCACTGTACAAATGTCAACAACAGAGAGTTGAGTTAAATTCTTTGTTGACTCAGTTTGGGGTGCCTCTCTTGCATGATTTATTCTCCCTCTTCTTCTGGCTGTGTGGGTTTCCAATGGAGAGGTCTAGTAAGGCCCCCAAGCAGACAACAGCAGCATCACAACCTGTTGCCTGGCATATGAAAAAAAAATCCCCTGTTGGTAGACCATACCACTTTGGTGAGACCAATTGAAACAAGGTATAATTAAAGATTTTAAACAATGATTTTCTTTTAATGCAAGAATGCATCTACCTTAAAAGGCAGCTTTAAACACATACCAATAAATTTTTATATCATATACCTGAAAATGCTTGACAGCTTTTGACTCTGATACAATCACTGTTAAGAGTATCCTGGACATGCTTTGGAAAACTATGGACTTTAATTAACTCATAACTTTTCTTCTTTAAATAAATCTGCAGACTGGAAATACATAATCTAATAAAACATTTAAAGTATTCCTTTTTCACAGACAAATATGATATTTATCCAAGACCTTGATGGAGGAGGATAATCGCGTGGCAAAGTTATCAGTCAGCTGCTAGTCTACTGGATATCTAGAATTATTCAATAGTAATGCATGTGTTAAAATCTGCAAGGAACTCATTTCAGGCATTTTACAGTTACTTCTATTTCTATTTGCACCCAGTTAGCTAAATGCATGTAATTAGCAAGTTTTTATTCAATTTTGTTTAATTCACAAAAGAAAGAAAAAAGCGTAAATGTGAAATTACACATTCATGGTTTTCACATATCTGATTTCTGGGTTAGGGTCCCCGGCTATATTATACAGTGGCCCTGCATCACGTAATAATGTGAATAGTAACTGATGACACCTTAGCAATTAGCCTGTTCAATGTGCATTATAAGCAAGCTAATTGCATGCTGCTGGTGACTTTTTGTTAGTTCATACATTATGAGCAATTTTGCAGAGTTAGCAGACATACATTCAAAAAAGTTAATTACTTCATATTCATTCACTTGCTGCTTATTAGGGATGCTCAAATGAAACTTGGCTGAAATAGCATTGCCATGATAATATTCAGCCGGGTTTTGTTTGAATGTTCCCAGTAAATGGCTGCTGTCCATCCATGATGGATCACATATTAACATTTGAAAAAATACTTGTAGTGCTGATAACAAAAATCTTAACCAGCACATATAGGAGTCAGTAAGTGTAAATGCAATAATTTTTCACACGTGCATCACAAAATGACAGAAATCCAAGTAATGTTAGTTGAGGTGCTTGAATCATGTCTTGCAAAGTGATTCTGAAAGCATTTTTATAGTGAAAAATTTAATTCAATTTACAATTTAAAAAAAGAAAAAAATCTACAGACCATGAGATAACCATATATTTATCATCATTAGCATTCTATTTTAGTAAGTTTTGTTACATGGTATTATAAAGAAAAAGTACACAATGTATGATATATGGCCAAGTACAGTGACTAATTTACTTTATATATATATCTTGAATTTTTGTTGCAACACAATGAAAATGCAAAGAACAAAATATATTTTCAGTTTATGTGCAGATATGGAGTCAATTATGTAAAGACAGTGAAATATTAGAAAGAAATTAGCACTAATTTCAACACATGGATAATTGCAATTTCTTTTGGATAGTTACACTTAGAAATATTGTGGATTTATAAATTAGCTAAAGTGTCAGCATGGTTTGATATTAGGAAAAAATTTTAGTCATAGAATTGTAAATGAATAAAATTAACAGTAGTAAATGTTCACAGCATCAGTTTAAACCAGTTTATGAACAAAGTGAGAAACTTTTTCATTTGGAGTGTTGTATAAATCATGGCAAATTCTTGACACCTCAAGAAGAAACTAAATTAAGTTAAATTATTTTCTCTTGTGGAAATGATGCAAACAGTATATTACAATTTATAACTTACTGTACTTCGAGAAAAAAAATAATCTTGATACATCTTGCAAAATGAGCAGATGGAAATTGGAAGCATATATATTTCAGATTTAAAATATTAAAATATGAACATGCATAATTTCCATACATACAAGCATCCTTATCTTCACAGTTTAAACAAAAGAAAAAATATTTTCCCTATAATTTCCCTTTAACATTTTTTTTTTACTTGACAGTGTAAAGAGAGATCCTTAATACAGAAAACAGAAAGTTTATACAAACAGATCTGAAGATTTTAATCCACAGTTATACTACTATAGTATAATATTCTAAGCTAAATCAGTTCAAAATCATGATACCCTGTACTTAGAAATGCTGATAATTTAAAATTTTTGTTTATACCAAAATATTCCAGCTTTAATAATTTTCAGTATCTGTGATTACTCAAGTGTACATAGTGAACTATAACTTAATGCCAACCCAATCAAATTCACTTTCATCTGCATCACCTTTCAATTTCATCTTTAATGACTTATGATTTTACAACTTTTAGCAAAAAGTGTGTGTGTGTGTTGCTTTTTTTTACTTTGGTTCTTTTTCTGAGGAAATGGTGCATAATGATTTGGCAAAAACAGAGGCAAAGTAAAGGGGTTCGATGATTATTACATTAATCCACGCTCTATTAAAAAAATCAAACAGAGTCTATTAGATGTTATTTGACTTGCTTTTAATTTACACCTGTTAAAAGGATGCAGATGGCTTGAATTAAAAAACGTTTGCTCTTTACAATGTAAATATCATTTCTGGTGTAAAGTGATATGCTCTCACAGATTAATTAATATGTAGAAAACTACAGTATGCATTTAAAACTAAAGTTTTAATTTTCTGTTTTATCTAACATTTCTGTTGTTTTTTAAGAGTTTTTCTTAGAGGTGAATCATCCAACCAATACATGCAAATTTTTTGTCTGGTTTTTGTTATTTAATAACCTTTTAACTTCAGAATCAATGAAGGAAAACTAACATGATTTAACACTTAAAGTGCAGTGATTTTATATTCTCATAAGCACAAGAAATAAAAAAATAAAAATATCTTACCCACAACCACTAAAGTATAATTGATGTTTATGCTTCCAAAGCCATTGGTGGCTTTACATGTATAATGTCCTGCATCATCCATTTCAACATTTTTAATACGTAGTCCTTCTTGCACCATTTTATATCTTTCCCAACCATCATAAATGGCTTTTCTGTTTTTAGACCACTGCATAAGGGGTGCAGGATCGGCTACAACAGGACATGGAATCTTAAACTTCTTGCCTAGTTTGGCTGTTTGACGATGATTAACTGTACCAGCTATTACAGGGGGTCCTGAAAATATAAAAATTGTCTAATCAGACCACAATATGAGTCATTCATGTCCAAAAACATGCAAAATAAAGTCAATATCTGTTAACAAATGAATTTTAAAATTCATCTGTACCAATTCTAACATTCAAAATAGAGTGATTTGTTGCTTTGTTACATAACTTTCTAAAGAAAGTTCTTATTCAAAGGTGCACAGCTCAAAAGATAGTGAAAGCCATTTAGTTTAAACAAACCTGCCACACTTACATTCTGATTAAATAAAAAAGTTGAGTACACAATAGTGAGTAACACTTAATGAAAGATGATGTGTCCCTTCTGCAATGCCATGTCTTTAATGTCAGATTTCATGTGCAGACTCTCATCATCCAAAGATAGCCACAGTTGCTTTTTTTAAAGCTTCATGAGGTCTGTTTGCAAACATATGTACTTCTAAAAAGCCATGTGAGGTTGAGCACATGCTAAATCAAAATTAACAATGGGCTGATAAAATAACTCTGGCAGCAATGTTTCTCCATACTTGTTTCTTTAAAATTGTTGAGCACTGTAGATCATTCAGCTGAGTTGTAATGTAGTTCAAAATCATGATGCAACTGAAAAGAGATTAATGAAGAGCTCAAAGCTGTCTTCATTTTCACTTAGATCCGCAAATCAAGTCAAACTCCATATGAAGGCTTCTTAAGTGTGACACACACCATGCACTCTGATACTTCCTTTGAGCTTTAGGCTGAAGAAACAACATTTGACGGGTTGGAAAGTGAAACAAATCCCCCTTTACTTACCTGAGACTTGAAGAGGGCCAATCTGCAGCTAAAAGTCTTAAGATGCTGTTAAGACTGTTTGAATGGCTTGTAATATTAGTGAGGAAGGCCAGGTCATGCAGCCTGCCCACATTTGTTGCATAGGAAGTTTTAGATTTCTGATCTAGAGTCACAATGCATTGAAGAACTTTTCCATGGCTCAGCTAGTAGATCTCAGTATGATAAAGATCCCCATTACTCTGATTCCACCTCTCACAGATAATCTTGGAATATACAGTGGTTTAAACCATGGAAACAAATGTAGTTCACAATTAATACAACCACTAACAATAATGAGGCTAAATTTCATTACATTGCTGCAGAGAGCCTCCCAATGTAGCAGACAGTGATGGTATTTAACTTGTTGCTCAATTTTCATGTTTTTGTAAGAGGGTAAGTCTCATTCTTCTTCCCACTATAGCAGGTGCACTATTAGTATATACCCTTGCCAATTTATTCCACAAAAGCTTAAGATTTTCAATTACTACATGAATGTACACCTGTAGCTAAGGTATATTGTTGATATCACTGCTTTCATCAACAACAAGGGAATAAAACACAAAATCAGGAAAGTTCTCCTGAAGTTTTCTGTTGGATTATCTGAAATATCATGCACTCAGCATGGATAATCATTCTTGATAGGCTCACATTTTTTAAAATCAACTTTTTGGTAAGAAGAGATATCTTCACAAAATCATTATGTCCAATAGCACTGATTTCTTGAAACAATCAAAAGCTAGTTCTTATAGCAGCATCCAATGCACTGACTGTACTTACTCTGAACAAGTGTCATTCAGAGAAAAGCTTGTGCTTTAGTTATACTTTTAGTTCTTTCTAACTTTCAGTAAGTTTTATTGAAATGAGGTTTATGTTTAGCTTCATAGTGGCAGCCTTATATTAAACTCTTTGGGGACAGCTAGTAGCTCACAGCAAACTATGCAGATACATTTGGAGCTCTTCTCTAGGAATATTTTTTCATTAAATTTCTATGCACTTGCTCCATTTTTATACTCTTCACATCCTTCTCTTTGGCCATGGTTAAATATTGAAAAAAAAACAGCAAGAGTATCAAAATTTTACAAAATTATCTGCAAAAGAGCAGAGCAATGCATGGCATACCCTAGATCACTCTCTCTCTTTTGGTCTGGCTAATTATAATCATGACCAACAGGGAAGAAGTCAAATTAGAACCTAAACTGTGACAGTTATGGTAGGCCACAAACAAATGCTTCAAGGGATTGCATGTGTTGTGGTGCACTCTTGGTCTAATAAATTAGATTACTTTAGAAAAAAAAAACAGTGGATATATAAACACTTACAGGCAAGTCCAGACATTTTTGTTAATGTGTGCTTTCACTTCAAAGGCACTCTAAACTATATTTTTAACCTGAATGATTTTTAGAGTTAGAAAATAAAAAAATATTTTTTTTTTCTTTTAATTTACAATATTTTTAACAGACAAACATGTATATTTTAACCCTAAAAAATATTTATGACTACCTATATAGATAGAATGTTATAGTTATAAGAAAAGTCTTGAGTAGGAAAGTTGCTGTCTTTTTATTGGGGGGGGGGTTAAAGAAAACTTGTTATCAACATTATACAATAAGTGATACATACTATTTTGATGGAAATGCATTGAATAATCATCATAATGTTGAAATAAAAATCAGTATTCAGTGAAAATGCAAGCAGTATTCAAGTGAAAACATGAAACAAAATTAAAAGTTGATCTTTTGCACATTCTCTTGAGAAATGTGTTAAAAATATAAAGAAAAAAATTCCAATCAATAATCAGTTTTGAATTTTTAAAAAAGCTGAATTTAGAAATTAACTCAAATCCCAATGTTTCCTTCTGCATTTATTTTTGCAACTTTTATAGTATAAGTATTTAATGGTGAAAATAACAGGAATGAACTAAGGTTACACATACAGTATACCCAGGCTAAAAAAATAATCATTAATTTATTTTTTTGTAAGAAAAGAGAAAGCAATTTAAAAATTTTTTATAAATAAAGTAATTTTGAAATACATGCCAATAATTAACAGTGCCAGATAGTGCCAAGTCTTGGGAAAGTGCGGTGAAACTGAAATGTACTGAAAAACTCTGTAATCATCCATACCCTGACAGATGAGACATTAAGGTGATTAAGCTGGTAGATCTTTACCACATCCTTTATATACTTCAGTTTTCACTGCCACCTGACTGCCTCTCTCCATCCACCCATATATAAAAAAGAAAGTCTCTATGAGATCTTTATTTTAGAAGTGATAAGGATGTAGAGACTGTTGTTCATTACAGTGCTGGATAAACTAAAAACACATTCTTTCTTTCTTGAAAACATAAAGGCTCTTACAATACAGTCAATGAAGTGTATACCTATCGTCAGTAATTGATTATGTCAAACAGTGATGCTAATTTGGATTATCTATCTCACAATTCTCATGAAATACAAATCTACTCACTAAAACTATGTCATATCTAAATATGTTTCAGTTTGATTATTTAGATGCAAATGTATATGATGCTTATTGCAAAATTAGTCTGTTAGTAATGAAATTAGCCACTCTGCAGTCTGATGATTCTACATTTTTCATCTAATTCTAAATAGTTGTAATTCAACTGTTAATGAATAAGTCTCCAAATGCTGGCATTGATATTACATGTGTATTACATAATAATAGAGGTATTATCATTTTATAATGGCAAATCTGATACATTGATAATATTAGTAATTTGATCATACAACTATATGCATAATAGTATTGTTTTAACTATACAATTTTAATAAAATTTTTAAATTCCTGCATAGTTTTACAACATTCAAGGGTGTAAATTAGGTGATCGCAATGAAAGTTTCATCAAAATCTAAAAAGATAAGTTGGGACACTTTCTTAAAATTATGGCCTTCTGCATCAGTAAAGTATAGGCAATTATATGAAAAATACATAAAAAAAATGCAAAATGAAATTTAAAGTTAAACTAGAGAAAAATATAGATAGCAAGTGTAGGTAATGAATGGAGCAAAATGCATAAAATCAAGACAACTTAATTTAGTCTAGGCAAGGTTGGAAAGCTTCTAGATGGCTTCCTCTAAAATACTATCCCATCTCAGCATTTCTTCTTTCCTATAAAGAATGCTGCTCTAAATGAGAGAAGCAGGAATTCCATGGTGTGTGAATTGAAGAAAGTACTTTTTAATTGATAAAAAGAAAATCTTATGTGGAACCAATTAGCAGCATAGGTTTAGACAACTGCTCAAAAGAAAAAGGAAACCTTTGTTTAATGCTGATGATGAACTACATATAGTATATTACATATCACTACCACAACTTCATGAATTGTATATCATGTATACATTTACAAAAAAAATTCACATAAAGATATTTCAGAATAAAAGGAATTTGCTGTACAGGTTTGTAGAGAGACTAGACATACTGGAGTTGCCAAGTTTGTTATATAGGAGACTGAGAAAGAATCCAATAAATGTTTTCAAAATATTTAAAAAGCTCCAATATGTTGAGTTCCGAACATTTTTTTTTTTTTTTTTAATATTACAGGTCGAGAATCCCTTATCTGAAATTCTAAAAACCGAAAAGCTCCAAAATCCGAAATATTTTGAGAGCGCTTTCAGTGGTCTGGGAAGGTTCCTGGGCAACATGCCCCCCCCCCCCCAACACGCCTTGACATACATGCTTTACTCACCGTAATTTCTGTGCTTTGTTGTTGATTGATGTGAATATACTATGAAAATGTTGAAAAGGCCTGAAAATGAACTTACGGTACCAGCAGGCCTACCTAGCATAATGACAGCTCACCTTTCTGATGGTTTCATGTACAAAATGATTTTAAAATATTGCATAAAACTACCTGTAGGCCGTATGTATCCATATGCAGTTATAATGTTGTAAATGAACTGTGCCCAGTCCCCAACCCTCAGTGGGTTAGCTACCAGATTGTGCCGGTATATCTATATTCCGGAATCTGAAACACATTTGGCCCCAAGGATTTTGGATAAGGGATTCTCAGTCTGTAGCCACTGATTGCCACCAATTTAAATTATTTAACTGTTAGAGCCAGTTAGCTGGGGTTTTTCCCTAAAAATTTTCTTCAATAACAGGGCAACCTGGACAGGTAGTGGTAGTGTGATCTAGCTCTGAAAATTTGTTTCTAAATGCACTTGGTAAAATATTTCAGTTTTCCAGGATCTACACATAAGTTATCGACTTTCAGCCCTTTTGCACACTACATTATACTGCACTATGCTACAACATCAAACAGCCATACATACAATGAAAAACAAACTACTAAATTATCAATACAGTGTGCTTTACCAGTTCCTCTTTTTCTTCAAAATATATAAATGATTTTTAAATAATTTTACAGATAGTGCTATTTACTCTTCATCTGGAAACTTCAAATTCAGTGAATAATATTCTTACCAACTTCATATATGTCCTTGTTCATCCTGGCTAACACTGTTATAATACAACAAGATTAGGGCTAAAACAAATTAATGCCAAATATTATGAAGTAACTCTACACCATACAAGACCGAACAAAGCTAGTCAGATTCAATCACTATCCTGTACAGTAAATGTCCAAACTGCCACGAAAATTGAAATTTTGTCATTCACATGGTGATGTTAGATGGAGGGATGATGTACACTGAAAATGTATTCCTATGGTTAGTTACAGTAGACAACTTGGGTGGCTTTGTTGAGAAAAGAGCATTTACATTCTGTCGAAAGATCTAAATACTATAGCCGAGGTTCCTCTTACACAAAAGCTATTAAATATTACTATTATTATAAAAAAGTAGTAAATAAGTAAATCAGCAATTTTTCAAGTATTTTAAATTTAATTAAATGTTATTTCTAAAAATAGTGTGTAAAATTTCTTTAAGAATCTTTCAAAGGTGGGTTTCAGAAATTTCAATGATTAAAAATGTCCATTAATTCTTCATATGATTAATAACTTTTGTAAGTTAGTATTTTTGATGATTGTGTGTTCATGTATTAAATTAATAAAAAATGTATCTAAAACTTGATACTGCAGTATTCAATGAAGCTTCAAAATGAATTTTACAAAAAAAAAAAGCTTTTAGGTTGATTATAAAACTGAAATCAACCAGACACTTATCTTCAGATCTCAGCAATCTTATAAAACTATCTCTCAAATTATTGTGTGGAGCCACAGTCTGACATCTGTGATCATATAATTATTGTTTGTGTTCTTGCATGCCAACCAAGAAACAGGTTACAAGTCTGTTGGAGATCACTATTCACAATGAATTTCCTTATCACAGAAGTTCATTCCATTTAATTATGCATAGTCTGCTATATAGATAGTCCTAGGGGATAAGGATGAAGGGAGAAGATTGGGATGACTGCTTGTCAAACCACCCAGAGGCTGAATGGCTCATTAACAGAAAACCAGCTGTAGGGCATCACCCTCCACCTGGCAAGCAAGCTCTCTTTCTCTCAATGATGTTATGTAAGACCCAATTTCTGCTGTGTGACTAGACCTAATCTGGCATGTTTTTGCCCTAGAGACTGCCTGACCTGGGTTAAAACAACCAGCTACAATTGCTGGAAAATCCCTGGAAAGCTTCCTATAATTATAGAGTAGCAGCCTGTGGGAATAGAAATTTGAACAAGGGCAATCTTTAGTGATCACAAACAACTCTATCAAGAGAGGTTATGCTTGATTTTGTGACAATGAAATTAAGTAATCTAACCTTGCAAAGACTAAAACTACATTTAGAATTTCTCCAGAAGATATGTAGATTTCTATGAATATCTTTCTATTATTAATTGTTATTTACAATAAATCTATGTAAAGAAAAGCCACATAAATTGATATTCCACTGAAAGTATTAATAAAATTTTGAAGCATAAACTGAGATTTGCTATCTCAATTGCTCACTATTTGAAATCTTTAGCGGTACATTTTATGAAATATAAATAGTCTAATTTGAATGCTAGGTTTCAATATTAGCCTAATTACTATGCATGGATAGTTGAATGACCTGTCTGCATTAGTCCTCTCCAGATTCTGAGACTTCTTCTACACCTTAGACAATAAAATAATGTTTTGATCTTTTCTTTGCCAACTCTCAACATAATATACAGACACACACCTATGTGATATGTTGCCCCAATAACTTTAAAATGCTACATCTTCACACACCACATTACATGAATGAAGTCTGAATGTCAAGCTCTTAAGTTTTAAAGATAACTATGCCATTTATAGCTTTGTAATGTTTAAATAATGTAACATAGAGACTCAAGTATATAGTAAATTCATCATATGATGATTTATAGGTAGAAGAAAAGTCTTATGATTGCAATGGGTAGCAACTAAGACTGGCTGAATCAATGGTGAGTACTTCTTTTCCTTCTTTGTACCAAACATACTTCAATGCATAATAAATTTAACTTTTTAATATTTCTATTTCCTCAAAAACACTTCATAATCTGCTTTTTCTTTATCTTTCCAAAACCATACTGCACCCTGACTAGATTCATAGTCCATTTAATGAATGTGCATGATTGAAAAAATGAACAAATATATACATACAATGGTGATTTCAAGTTTGTGTTGCAGACAAAAACATTCTGGGGGCTTTTATGTATTATATACTCAATAGCAACAGATGTTTGGTGAATTCAGAAAGTAGTCACAGCAAGAGAAATATTATTACTACTAAACATATAAGTAAAATTAGGTTTGATAATTTGTGTTGCATTCCATCTTACTACTGTTTTTCAAAAAAATCTTGTTTATGTTCTATTGCTTTCATTTTTACATAGCTATCTGGCATCTGATCTTGTAGATGATAAATATCAGTCTCATTCTCTGATGAAGCATACATAACATACTCCCTTAGCGACTGCTTTAATTCTATTGGTCTGATAACATTTACAAAAGAAAATTAATTTAACAAGTTTCTGAGTATGTCCTGTGTATATGGAAAATATTACAATACATAACACTTTTGAAGTGCAGATGTTTATTTTTTTTAAATGATATAAAAGAAATGTCAACATTGAAATAAAATTACAGCCATTATTTCCAACAATTTATACAAAAAGAAAAGAGAAATTCAGGCTTATGAAACCAGACAAAATTCATACAGAGTTTACTGAACATTTCATTGAAACTATAATAAATTATATTCTCCCTTTTTTAAAAAAGTAAAACACACTAGTGGGTTAGATACCTGATGGAATGACTTTGTGATTGCCATTTGTTTATATCTATTATAAAATTGTGAAGGCAAAACTTGGCAAATAAATCTGTCAGCCTTTTTTAAAATACATATGCCTCAAGTGCCAGAAGGAAACATGTCTGAGGCAAGGCTGACAGACAAGTTGTGTATGATGTAGTGCTATAATTGAGGTCACCAACCCAAGCCAACTCTCCTGCAGACAAAAAAAAAAAACAAAAACAGAAAGTCCTAGCACATCTAAATTTAGCAAAAAATTACTTGTGTGGAAGCACCTGGAGAAAGCCAAAGAAACAGCAGATTAGCACAAAGGATTTTTTTAAAGACCATATCACCAGAAAATTGATCTATTACCTGTGAATATTCAACTTCATCCAGCAGGATAAGCTACACCACAATGTAACAATACAAGTAAAATATAGCAATAGACAGTTGGTTGGTTGGCAGTGCTTCAAACAGGTATAACCATAAGCAAATCACTCTTTTCACTTAAGATGAAATCCATTTAACCAGAGTATTAATATTTATGGCTTTAAAAATCTGGATATATATGAAAAGGCCAACTTGAGGATCTAGAAATGTTTTCTTTGATATTATGAATTTTTTCATACAGTTCACACAATATACATTTTTCAAGAGATTACAACATATATTCGTTGCTCTTATGTCAAATCAACCAAAGCATGAAGTGATATATCATTTTAAGAATTCTGTAAATTCCACAGCTTTATTCAGTATTCTTTGACTAAATGGCTGTTGTTTTAAATAGGGTACCTGGTGATGTGTGTGCTTAAATTTTGAATTACATTACTACTTTTTATAAAACTGATTTAAAAAATCATGATAAAAAGTGTCTATTTGTAAATATATTGGATTGTAGTAAAATAATTTATTTTACTTCTCTTCATCAAGAATGTTTAGTTAATCTACTTTTTTTCTTTATGCATTCAAATTCTATATTAGCAAAACTTTATCGTAAAGAATAACTTTAGTGGCAACAACAGTTTTTATTTGTGTTAAGAAGAATTTTATTGTGCATTAATAATGTTTACAAGTGTGAAGTCATTTCAACAAGACCTAGTTCTTTCAGTTGATATATACGGAGGTTTCAGCAGCTTTTCTGTCATTAAATCACGATCTGATTACAATTTTTAAATGTGTTAAAAATATTTTTGTTAGTGAGTTAAAATAACAAAAAAACTACAAACAATGTAAACTTATACACTGGTGAGTGTTGTCAATCCATCCAGATTTGGTTGTACTAATATTTAAAAAAAGAAAAGGCAAATGTAATTTATGCTTCCCATTTTGGAGCCCAGAGATAAAGAGCTAAAAGTTAAAAATTGTGCTTCAAAGCAGTTTATTCAAAACATAATACTTTAATTAAGCACATTGGAATTTTTTTTTTTAAAGTCAAACAAGGTGAAAATAATACACACTATGTATTTAAAGCAAAGCAACACCCATTTAACATAACCATCTGTTTTTCAGCTCATTGTAAGCAACATGTATCAACAGAAACATTACCAACTACTCAGTTTTATTTGCTAATATTTTTTTACAAAGCTGAACACAGAGAGAGAGAGAGAGAGAGAGAGAGAGAGAGAGAGAGAGAGAGAGAGAGAGAGAGAGAGAGAGAGAGAGGAGGAGATGAGAGAGAGAGAGATGGAGATGGAGAGAGAGAGAGAGAGAGAGAGAGAGAGAGAGAGGAGAGAGATGATGGAGACGAGAGAGAGAGAGAGAGAGAGAGATGAGAGGAGAGGAGAGAGAGATGAGAGATGAGAGAGAGAGATGGAGATGGAGAGAGAGAGAGAGAGAGATGGAGAGAGAGAGATGGAGCGAGAGAGAGAGAGAGAGAGATGGAAAGAGAGAGAGAGAGAGGAGAGAGAGAGAGCGAGAGAGTGGGAGGGACCAGTAATGCTTTTGTAAAGAAATCTGCAATGGAAACAGCGCTAGTCACAGCACAGAAAAAACTGATGCCAACAGCAAAACAGATTTAAATATTGCAAACAAATTGTGGCCAAGAGAAGAATTTCAACACCAAAGTTTTTCAAATTAAAAAACAATTCTGTTTAATGGTTCTTCCGCATTCTAAATAAACACCATTGCAGGTCAAACAGGCCGACTGATGTTAATCTGGACAAATCAGAGGTCTAACATTCTTGATATCTCACCTGACATCCGAGATAGTGATGGTCTCATTGCAAGACTTGTTAAGAATTAAAAAAAAAACAACCAGAGATGTTGCTATACACAGATGGCAAAGAAGAGAATAGTCGGCTACTATAAAGACTTTCCTGTCTAATACATTGATGCCACAAAAACAACACACTACTGATGGTGTCATGGCATGAAATTCTTGCCTTTACCAAGTTTGCATCAATCCAAAAACCCAATGCAGAAAGCTCCAAAACACTTCCTTGATGTTAAGCAAACATACTGCTTCAAAGAAGCTACCAAACTTGCTAAAAATGAGTAGTGAATGAACTCCATTGCCCAATCACATGGCTGAGAAGATATAAGCCATTTGAGCCCATGTAACAGATGAGTGAATGTATTTAACAAGTTTAAACCCTAAACCACCATGCTCTTTAGGCAAAATACAAATATCAGAGCACACCAGTTTCTTATCACTCAGAGGAAGATTAAAATGCTAGTAAGAATTCTATAAAATGTGTTAGCATGAAGCAATGTGGCTATGACAGTGTACCTTAGAGTAGCTATAATGAACAAATTTAAAACAGTAACCTGATTGTATATAGTTAATAAGCAGTTAGATTAAACAGTTTAAACATGGTTATACTATTAGTACACTGCTCAAAACTAAAGAGTTTCACCAATGCAGGAGCTAAGAAAATCTATAAAAACTTGGAGTTGGCCACAAGACCACAGATTACAGTGGGGCAACAATGCAGTAATGCCACCACCCTAAAAACAGCCCAGAACTTTCGGAACAGTTAATTCTGGCTCCAAATGCATGCTCATAATAGTCAGGTACTATGTATCAAAGAAAAAAACAAATCAAACTCCCAGCTAATTAAAACAGCTTATTATTTGTACTTATATACAGTATTGGAAATTCATATAGAAACAGAAGAAAAACTGTGTAAAAAATGCAAATGACAGAATTCTATCTCAAGTGTAACAATGAAATGCTCCACAGTACAGTCATGTGTTGATATAGTACACTGTGATTGGTTGTCATGCAATCAATCAGAAAGTGCCACACCTTAAAAAGTATAAAAGAATAGGCAGCAATATCACTGTAGTGTAGTAAATGTGTGGTAAATACTATGGCTCCTGAAGAAGAAAAAAATCACATGACAAGTGTATAAAAATCAGAACCTTAGCTACTGAATGCTATTCTATGCATCAGATTGCAGCCCTTCATATTTCAGAAGCTGCTGTATGCAAGACTCTGAGGAGGATATGCAAAACTGGTCTCAATGAATGTGTAGCTGCCCATAAACCTTTGCTAAGGAGAGGCAACCAAATGGCAAAGCTGAAATAGGCAGTAAAAACAAAACAGTGAAATCATCAAACCTCTAAGAAGGTTCTGTTTACAGATAAATCCAAGTTTCAACTGTTTGGCAGTAATCACCAGTAGTTTGTTCAAAGGTAAACCAAGAAGCACTATAATACTTAGTGTACAGCAGCTACAGTGAAAGATGTGGGTGGATCAATACAAGTATGGAGTTACATATCAGCCAAGAGTTTTGGAGGGTCATTCCCTCAGAAAAACATCTGACTTGACAGATATTCATCTTCCAACATGACAATGACCACAAGAATACAGTAAATGTGGTGAAAAACAACCTGGAACATAAAAAGGCTGATGGAACATATTACAGACATACCTTTGCCTCCCAACAAGTAACTGATATCAACATCATTGAAGCTATATGAATTTATATAATGACTGAGAAGTCAAATGGCAACCAAACACCTTGAATGAATTGTGTAAAGCACTACAGAATATTTAGAACAACATTCCACAATCATACATTAATAACTCATATGGGAGCATGAAAACAAGGTGTCCTTCTCTATATAAAGCAAGAGGCTCACCAATGCATTGTACAATATATTCATTTGGTTTTTGCATATTTTCTGTAATACTGCATTGTATATTATATATGTTATAATTACTCATTATTTGTGCATAACCTGTGTATGTGTTTCCATAGCTATTTTCAATTTTGTATGTGCAAACAAGGTCAGTCTGTTTTAATACATATATCACGTGCACTTTTTCTCTAAAAGAAGTTAGAAACAGAAATAGAGAAAATTTTTTAGTGATTCAGGCTGGATATAGAAAAAAAATTTTTTTAATCTGTGAAATTCAGTTATATTATTTTCAAATCCTTAATTACTATGTATCTCTCCCCCACCCTTTTAAAAGAAATTGTATGTGCAAAAAACTTTTAACTAAAATAATACCACCATAATATTTTCACTCAAATGAATCAGCATGGAAATTAAGTAATTTTGAAACTGTCTAAAGTACATATAGTTTCACTTAATTATTTATTTCAACAAATAATTTTAATTAAAATGAAAACCTGGCTATAAAGAAAATTGATTTTCAACTTTTCTGAAGCAGATGGTATGTAGGGTAACAAGTGAACTGTTTCTGGAAAATGTTTTTGCTAATTCTCTTTTGCACAAGTGCTATAACAATGGTGAGTATATTGAATGTATTTATTTGAATAATAAAACACATATATAAATTTCTAGCCTTCAATTTGTCATAGAAAAAACAGGAAACATGGTAGAATGAAGTCAACAGTACAAGCAAGTTTACTTTTTATTTGTATCATGGCAAACACAATCTGAATAAACTTTACTAATGCTCAACAGGGTGTCAAATACATTTACAATCACTAAGTATTTAGATCACAGTAAAACATTTCCAAATGCTCACAACTGATTTTAAGTTGTTACTGTTTATTAAGTGGCCTGTCAAGAGTGTCAAGACACAACTGTAGTAGAAGAGAACTCAGGTGTTCACTAAAAATACAAGTTTTGGCATATTAGAAAAATACTTATAAGTACATCTTTTTTCCCCTCATTATTATGCTGTTTTTGGTGTACAAATATCAGAATGCAAACCCCTTCTTACTTGTAGATTATGTGTTACAAATGTTGATAAATACGTAAAGGCAGAATATTTTCAAATTTTAAATTATTTTCTGAGTGGCACTCATTTAAAACTATTAGATTTCTTGTCTGCAATCTTTTGCATTATAATGAGTAAGCAAAAATTCAAATAATTTATGGAAATATGCATGCAGCAAAAAGCAGAAATCCACAAATTTAAATTAATTACCCTTTTATCCCTATATTCGCAAGTGGGGTGGAGACTTAAGCTTTGTATTGCTGCCAGTTATCATGGTTGAATTACTAAGATTTTGTCTTCCACAATAATATAATGGAGCCTAAAATTTAGGGTAGTAATCTTTTTAAAAAGAAGCTATGTAGGAAAAATAATTTTTAAGAAACTAACTGAGAGTACATTATCCTTAAAATAGTTTCAAACTTGTGTGGGGAGATCCACATGCTGACATTTGAGTTTCTCTAGAAATCTGTAAATGTAGTGTAACAGTAACCAAATCAGCTCCTCTTAAAAGAATAATGATAAGTGTTCCATCAGGGATCCTCAAAAGGCAGACTCTGGTCCAGATCTTGACTGCAGAGTTAATTAATGCATGTCAGTTAAATAACTTGGTTTCACCAATCTCCTCCCACCCCTTTAATACTCCAAAGGCTTGCATCCAGCCAATCAGAAAACAGTTGTCCACCTGCATTTATTGTTAGATATTGTAGAGCAGTTCCTAACTGACCATTGTACTGGTTGCACTTTATAAGCATATATATAGTATATCTACATTGTATTTAAATGCGATTGTGAAGCTTTTTATACACATAACGTAAATTGTCTTATTTCAGTGAGCACATTCAAGGAAGCTAAGAGGTCGAAAGGTTGACTCTGAGAACCGTCAGTTCAACAAAGAGTGGGAGGAGCTCTTCTTTGTTGACTGCAATGGCAAGATTCTCTGCTTGATCTGCAGGAAAACAGTGGTGCTGCCTAAGAAGGGAGATATGGAGTGCCACTACTCTACACATCACGACTCCACATATAGAATCACTGGTGATGCACACAAGGATAAGATGTCACAGATGAAGGCATTCCAGAATCACCAGTTGTTATTCAAGAATCGTGACAAGCTATGAAATTTGTAGCATCACCGCTAAAAGTTTTAAGTCATTTTCCAATGGAGAATACATCAAGCAGTGTATATGTAAGTTTGTGCAAACATGTTGACCTGAAAAGAAAAGCCCTAACAGAAGAACTCTCTCTGAGTGACAGCACTGTAACTCGTTGCAGTGAATTGCTGGCTGAAGATGTTCAACTGCAGCTCAAGGAAACTCGCTGTTGCACTGGATGACACTAAGGATATTACCGATGTAGAACAGCTCGTCATTTACATCCAAGGTATGGACAAGGAACTAAGTGTCACTGAGATGTTGGAGCTACGTGACATTTATGGCATTGAAAAGAGTGAAGATATGTTCAGGGAATTTCTTGCTGTGTTCAGCACTGCTGGATTCATGCCAGGAAAACTTTCTGGTATAGCTACAGATAGTGCTCCAGCCATACTTGGATCAGGTTTTAGGCTCCAAAGCTATGTTCAAAGATGGCTTGAGAGCCAAGGATTGCCGCAAATGATTTGGCACCATTGTATTATTCACTAGGAGACACTTTGTGCAAAAACACTCTGAATGAAGCATGCTATGGAGATTGTTATTTCAACTGTAAACTTTATTGGCTCACCTAATCATCATGAATTCAAGAAATTGTAAGATGTGCTGGAGGTAGAATATGGTGATGTGTTGTACTTCACTGAAGTTCACTGGCTTAACTGTGGGACTGTTCTTTGTAGCTTCTCCAAATTATTAACCAAAATAATATTCATTCATGAAAGCTAAGGAGCACATAGTAACACAGCTGAAAGATCCAGATTGGCTTTGTGACCTTGCATTCCTAGTGGAATATTACTTCACACCTCAATGCTCTCAACCACAATCTGCAGGGGTGTGATATGTTGGTGCATCAGCTCTATAGCACTGCATGGGCATTTATCTAAAAAACTCACTGTGGAAGTGCTAGCTAGGTAAAAGAAATTTCACTCACTTCAACAAACTAAGAAAGCATACAAATGCCAATGGTCCAAAATATGCTATGATCATTGATAATCTGGCAGAGGGGATTTAATTCCAAATTTAGTGAATTCAGAGAACAGGAACAGAACATGGAGATCTTTGCTCAGCCATTCAATTTCAATGCAATGGCAGTGCCTGATCATCTACAGATGGAGCTGGTTGAGCTGCAGCCTAGTGTGGAACTGAAAGGACTGTTTCAGATGTTGCCAATTGTAGAATTCTATGAAAAGGTGCCTGTTTTGTCCTTTCCTGAGCTTTGTAAACATGCATGCAAATTGATCAGCCTCTTTGGGAGCACATACATCCGTGAGTCAACTTTTTCTGTGCAAAGTATGCTGAGAATAAACACCGCTCCAGTCTTACAAATCGCCATCTTAAACAGTGTCTCTGCTTGAGCAACCTGCAGTTCACCCCTTGCATAACAAAACTGTGAACGAACAAAAATGAATACACTACTCACGTATACTGATCTACCCTGGCCACTCATAACACTGGTCAACAAGTATTTTTCATCAAGCATATGTCAAGGTGTACTTAGTGTAGTTTTTAATGCTGATTTCAAATATACAATTAGTTTTTTTGACATCATGTACAGTTTTCAAGATGAGAAAGTTTTTTGGTTTTAGCTCATGCATTATATAGAATTTCCAAATAATGACGTGTATGCATGTATTTCATTTACATCATGGAAACATACCTTTAAAATAAACTACATTATTCATTGCTGCATAGTTCAGATGCAATATTTCATCATCTTAAATTAACCAATCAAGTTTTGTCTGATGAAAAATAGGTATTTCAACATCTCAAATTGTCCAGTCATAATTGGTCTGATGTTAATGGGAATGCAGACAGGTTTCACAAAATACTGTTGTTTCTTGTGTCTATGGGATAGTCGGGCAACTGACAGACATTATTCGGAATCAAACTGGCAGACAAGAACATCATACCAGTCAGGACTGTCTAGCGTCAAGAATACACCTCTTGTAGATCCATGTAATGTCCTATTGCCTCCTTTGCACATAAAGCTTGGACTGATGAAGCAGTTTTTAAAGACACTAGGGAAGAGAAATGCCAGAGGGTTTGAGTATATTGTAGAAAAGTTTCCCAAAATCACACAGGTGAAGTTGAAAGAGGGTATCTTTGTCGGACCCCAAATTAGAGAAGTATTCAAAGATGTCAACTTCAAGACAACACTGGATGAACTGGAACTGCCTGCCTGGAATGCTTTCAATTGGATCTGTGAGAATTTCTTGGGCAACAAGAAGGCAATGGACTACAAGGATGGCATCAAGAATCTTCTGAAATGTTACTCAGCAATGGGTTGCCGCTTGTCACTGAAAGTTCACTTCTTGGACTCCCATCTGGATTTCTTCGCAGATAACCTTGGAACAGTGTCTGATGAACATGGTGAAAGATTTCACCAGGACATTAGTGCTATGGAGAAACGGTACCAAGGCTTCTGGAATGACAGTATGCTGGCTGACTACTGCTGGACACTTTACTGTGATCAACCAGATCAGGAACACTGCAGGAAATCCAAATCACAATGTTTCTAACTCTGTTGTTCTAACTTTGTCTGTTTTGTCTGACCCATTTTTTGTGTATGTAGAATGATAGTGATGATTTTTAACTCAATAAACTCATTTACTTTCTAAAAATAATATGTCCTTATTTATTACGTTAATGATTTCATATATACAAATATGTAAATATTTGGATGTATCTACTGAAAAACTGATATGTGCTGCATACAAATGGAGTGAAATTTTGAAATCAGCATGAAAAATTAGTCTAAAAAAGTTGGTTTGCATTCATAATGAGTATAATACATTTAATTTTGTTGACCAGTGTAATTAGTGTGCATAGTTATATTATTTAATTTTAAATCTTCTCTTCATTCCAATTAATGACCTCTCTCTTTTGTGATTTAATAAAAATTTTAATACATTCTACTGATTTTTTTTGCATTAAAATGGTTAAATAATGCAATTGGTAGTGTGGTTTGTGTGGTGCTATGAAATTTTCCATCTGTCCAACCAATAAAATTATTTGATGCAAAGCATAAAAGCACCTGATGCATATAGTTTATCAATGCAAGCATCAATGTCACTTTGATCTGATTTAAATACATAAATGAAGTTAAATAAGATATGAATATCAGTAATGTGCCTAAAATTTATCTCATTAACTACCACAAATAAAATAAATCTTAAAGCATTGTATTAATGTTGTTCTGATTCTGATTAACAGTTTAACATTTTCAGAAATTTAATAGATAACGTTAGAATTCTCAGCGAAATCTATGGCATTTTTATTGGTTGAACTGTGCAGTATTTAATAAACCAACTAGACATTATTGCTACCATAAAATTTAAATCTGCCAATAGCTTTTAATTTCATCTTGTAAACTATTTCAACTATGCTTCTCTGAAATTTAAATGTGCTATATTATTATTCTCTGCTATGATCATCATTATGTGCCATCCCCAATCTGTGGAGGTTTCTTAATGGTGGATCCTATAATCCTCCCTCATTGATATTGAGAAAACAATAGCCTCCTTCCAACAAAAAAAACGCCTCTCCTGAAAAGAACTTATCATTTTTTTTAGATGTGGGAGGAAACCCACATGGCCAGATTGTAAAGAGCAGAAAGAATGAGAAGAATGAGAAGCCATATGGGTGAGGCAGAGCAAACCAAGTCAGTCCCCATTTGGAAAATAAACTTGAGCAGATGAAGCAGTAGAAGATGGTTTTGGGTTTGGTGGTGCAGGAGTTTATGTGAGGTGCCAGCTAGAGTTATCTGTAGCTGCTACCAGAGATGGTTGCATTTTTAAAAGCCTCAACTTGAGATACCTTGCCGTGTAAATATCCACACTGACAGTAAGTCTTTCCTACAGTCTCTGAAGAACACAGGAAAAACTGGCCTGAAGTTACAAAAGAAACAAATACACGATATGCACATAAAGCTATTCTGAAAATGGTTTCACATTTACATTGTAATGGGCACCAAGGTACAGTGGCCTACAAAGCAACGGAAAATTTCCTAGCAGTGCTGAGGTGCTTTTCAAAAAAGCATTAAATCAACAATATAGTAAGTAAGGCTGAGTCACCGACTCTTGGGAAAGCTTGAGAATGCTCTGGGACCAGTAAGCAAGCAAGCAAGCTTTTAACATTAAAGAGTTTTACAAGAAAAAACAAACAAAATTGAGTGTGAAAAATATTTTTTGCACAATTTGGGTTATAATTTTACTTTTACTAATGCTCTAACTTAGCATAACATAATCAAAATAATGTAACTTTTGATACTTTTGGAGTATTTTTAACACTAAAATAATTTTCTATTCTTTGTTCAATTTGTGCATGCTAGTTTTTCTTGCAACCGCTAAAAAAGAAGATCACTACAATAAATGAAGATGATGATCAAACCACAATCAAAGATGATATTAAAAATTATCTTTTTCTAATAGGCTTAATATCTAACAGTATTTAGATCAATTAGATAGAGTATATATATACACCTTTTAGAGATTTAATTGCAACTTTATTACAAACATCACCAAAGTATTGTTCCAGATTTCTTACATGATATAATTCTTCTCTATAAGTCAAATTTTGGTCATTTTCCAACACAACAATAGCTACATAAGTACAGGGATGTTCCAGAGACCATTGTAAAGTGTAGGATAAATCTTGCAGCACATTTTCTTCAGATGTTCAGCCATAGGTAACATCAGGGATTCATCAAGGAAATGGAGCCAGTCTGTTTAGGGATCAACTCCATTGTACATGATACTAAATATCTCAGAATTCAGGACAAAAATTTTAGTTATATGCATCCATCACAAAAATGTACTAAAATTTGAAATTTGTTAAATGGTATATTGTGCTTAAATGAAGATTTTTAAAATCTCCAAAATAACAACTGTAATTCATTAAGTAAAGCGTATGTTGCATGTACAGAAAACACTATCAGTCATTCATCTTATCTAGTGCAAAAATGTCAAAGAAACCTTTTACTTCCTTGAAAAAGGCAACACTTGGTGTTTATAAATATATCTTGAAAATTAAATAAGAAAATAGATAAAGACTTCTCTTCTGTTCAAATACATACTGACATGATGCATTCACAAGCACCTGGATCATATTTGTAAAATTTGGAATTTTTATTTTTATTTTTCATATTTCTTTGTAAATTTTAATAAACTTTATAAATTTCAAATTAACATTGTTAACTGGAATTTGTCAAAAATGATTAAGGATAGATTGTAAATATAAACTGCTATTGCAGTTATGAGATTTGATAAGATTTCAAAATAATCCACAAGCCATTTCAGTCCAATTATCTGATTTGGAAATATGACTCACAGTAATTTTCAAGCTTCCCACTGTCTTAATGTCAAGCAACTGATAGACAAACTCTACATAAAATCCAGTTAATAGGTAGAGGAATGTTTGGCCAATTATTTAGTTAAATGACAATAGTAAGAGGCCACTAATGAAATGTCAATAACATGACCAATGTTTGATGTATATGTGATGAACAATTATACCCTTTGATCCCATCTCAATCTGTCTTAACAGACAACTAGTCATTTCTTGAAGTCTTTGCTAATAAAAATTAAAAACTTTTTTTAAACTAATCCACCCTTCTTCAAGTGGAAATAAAACCAACATTACCAAACCTTAACACCTCTCAGTCATCACAGTTAGCTAGTAATGACAAGATTTGTTTTTTTTAAAAAAAAAAGCATTTATACATGCTTGCCAATTAAAGATATTAGAATCTATATTATCTCAACTAAATGGAACCAGGAAATGTTTATTAAAATCAAAACTGTTTGGTTAAGTAATTTTGACTTTTAAAAAAGAAAGTAAGAGTTAACAGATCTCTTGTCATATTCCTAATACTCTAATACATGGAAAATTATTAAATCACTAAAGTTCTAGAAAGAGGAAAAATAAGTGGTAATATTTATAAGCAATTTTTAATGATCAGATGAAAATGCCAGCAATTATTTAGTAAAAATGTTTGTGACCGTTTGAGTTGTTTGTTCCCATTTAAAAACTACAAGATTCCAAGTGTGCTTGAGCAACTACAGATGCATTGCCTTGGGTTCCTCCTGCTGCTTCAACGTTTTAAAGTGATCAAAACATATCCTTAGCCTTGAAATGACTAGGTATGTCGTTTGTTTCATCACTCTGCCACAATTTCATCATTTTTCCATGTACCAACCCAGATTATCAACATCTCCTTCAAGCCATTCATCTATATCACATGCTCTTTGCAGTCATTGAATCTGGAAATATTTCAAAACTTGAACATCATCCTTATCAATTGCATCATTGCACTGTTCCTCTTCAACTAATTCTTCTGGCCAGAACTTTCAACAGCTGCAATGCAATGTGCTTTGCTCAACATCTCCCATTCATTGCTTCACTAGCCTCATACAATACGGATTTCATTGTTAGTTGCTCCAGAAACTAAAAGCAATTTCTCTATCAGTACCTGGCTACAGCAATGTTTCAGGCTCTTCAGGACACTTTGATCTACTGGCTGGATAATGGCAATCACATAAAAACTAGAGAACAATGAATAAATGCTTTAACCCTTCATCATCTGGGTGGACAGACAGATGGATTGTCCAAAAGTAACAAAGCTTTCTTGGGGAGTTTGTCAATCTTCAAATGTTTCTGGACTTCCAGCACAGATTTCATCAAACCATTTGTTGAACACAGCACACATTCCATCCAAGTTCTATTAATTTTTGTAGACCACTGTAAGAGCAGTGTGATTAATGTTTTATGGGCTCCAGAAAATTTTTTTTATTTTCTAAAAACTGTCAACTTGCTTTTATGCAATGCAAGTACATACCGTGATCATTATACATCCTTTAAATCTGTTTTTATTACAGTGCAGAGATGCCTATACTTAGTAACTGCCAAAGTCTTAGAAGGGAGGGCTTTCCAGTAATATGGTCAGGAGTAAGCCTGTTTCACACTATTAACTTCAAACTTGGCCTGAAAATCCAACAGTAACACCATCCCCTCCTTCATGAGAATTTTTCATACTGAATATCAAGTTGCTTGAATTTGTGATGGCTTGAATTTTACCAACTCATCCACAGCATGTTGCAAACTTCCAGGTGAACCCCAAATCAGCATGGGAAAAAATAAAAACCTTTAGCGCAAAACTAGTCCTGACATTGGTTCCCTGATTGTGTTTTTGTAGTAACCAGTGATACAAAACAATGTATAATTTACTGTCAGTCATTGTTTTCATCATCTTAGTTGATTCAAGCGCACTCATGAAAGTCTTCACCTTTTACTTGTTTGCTCTCATATGTACAGACCTGTGCAAAACCAAACATGAATGGCAAGCATCAAAGCCAAATGAACCTGATATCTGTGTTTGACAGCTACTGTAACAGTTATTGCATAAATAAAGGGGTGGCTGCTCAACTAGCTGCACCTCCCAGAAGCATTGCAAATTAAAGTTTTAGATCAATTTTCTAAGTATCCTACATTTCTTCTGGTTGGAGAGTAAGATGAAACGCCAATTTTGCCAGTAATTTTTTTTAAGCTTAGTAAATAGAGAAATCGATATGCCAAGACTTTTTTTTTTTTTACTTTCTAAAATTGCTGTTTTTGGGTTTTAAAAAATCTCTTTAACATCAGCATTTACAACATGTAAAAATGGAGGCATATGTATTGCCATTAAAAATCACATATCGCATTCCCCATTATGAGGTCTCATCATATATTGATTTTTGCAACAAAGAGTAAATACTGCATGTGATGTTCCTCCCACTCAGTCACTTATCTCCCGTAATCTGATAAAATGTGCCTGATAAGTATTTTATGTTGTTCTATGTTATAATAAAAGTCAACTTCCAATCAAATGGCTTGTATCACTCATTTATAAATAGGCATGCTGGTTTGTCCAGTTATGTACTCAAGGTCAACATCTGGGAAAGTTGCGTCACTTCCGGGGGTGGGGTTGCAGCATTGCTATGGCATCATTAGTAATTCTTCCAGAGCAAGAAAAACCAAAAGTAAATAAAGACTTTCGGTATATAGATGGTTGTCAAAATTTTCCTGGCTTTACCAAGATGAATCTAGTGGTGCAATAAAATGTAAAGATTGCTGCAGACAAAATATCTGCCATAAAAACTTTGCCAAGTCAGGGTTATTTAACTTTCAGCAATCAACACTGGTTCAGCACAGAGAATTAAACAACCAGGTGTTCAAAACCACTAGTGGTGTAGGAAAGAAAAAAAAAAACAATTGTAGCCCTTTTAGACAAGCAAAAGGAAAAGGAATGGTCAGCGACTAAAATTTTTGTGGATAAAATTGAATTCTGGATTCAAGTAGAGTTGGCTAATACAAAATTCCTGAAAATTGTGCAGCATATGATAAGATATAATTTGCTTAAATATATTTATTTATTTGGAGTTCAAGATTATGCCAAACTAAAGAGTCAATAGTCACAATATTGCACTTGCTCAAAATTTGGAATTTTTCAATTCATTTGAGTTTTAATGCTTGATATAAATCATGGGTTTTAATATACAAATGTAATGAAAATGTTTGGCTAACCAAATGAAATCCAATTAAAAGTTATATCTTTGTATAAAGTACTTTATATATATATATAATCATAATAAAATGGAACTATTTATGCAAAATTGTAGTAGTTGTATCAAGACGTGCTATTTAAGTAAGTCACTCAAAGGTTTGTACAAATTTGTTCCAAACAGTAACATAATATATCTTTTTTTATGTAATGAATTTCTCTTGTCAAAACTAAATAGTAAAATCAAAATAATTTTTTTCTAATAAGACTTTTTTTTTTCTTTTTTTTTTACTTTTTGTCATCTCATCAATCTTAACTAAATATTATACAAATTTGGATAATTCAAAATATTTCAGAAAAATGCTTTTATGCTCCCAACAAAGGTTCCAGCTAGCTCTGTTTAACTTACCAGCCTTGTCAGCTGTAATGATGTTAGTCTACAGTAGCAAGAAAGAAAAAAGATACAAACGTGTACACACACACACACACACGTTTGCATGTCTTTGTCTTTAGTTAGTTAAAATAATGTAGCTTTACATTATATTTACCCTTAAACTTTCACTACACAAAATATGGTATGAGAAGTATCATTTTTTATTAAGCTCAGTAACCATAAGAAAATAAGAAGAAAAGGCAAGTTTTTGGTCTTAAAGAAGGAAAAATGGTCTTAACTATTACTGAACCAACATTCTGCAGAAAACATTGAACATGCTTACATAATAAAACTATTTCTTTTTTGGTTTTACTTTATTTTGCCTTGTTAATCCTTTCCTTAAATAGTCAAGAAGAAACAGATCTTGTGTTGTCTTGTCATGAATGAAAGATGTAGAAATTTGCTTATGTTGCCAGAAATGCCCAGAATAAAAGATTGTGGCATTAGAATGTGTGTAAATGTTTAAATATACACTAAGCTTATTCTCCTAAGCCTTAAATAAACTTGCCTATATAGAGTGATTTTCCTTTTGGCAGTTTTAGTGAATAATAAATAAATAAGATAAAGATTAATGCCACTGTTAGCTGGTTTACCTGCAATAGCTAAATAATGTTTATATGTTTAGATCTGATCATGCAACTTAGGAAGTTTAACTAGGCTTTGGTACATAAAATTTGTAAAACAGAGTTTGTATTTTCATTAAATAATATCAAATATTAGCAATAAAATAGCAAAAACAGCTATTAAAATAATGATGCATAATTTTACAGGCAGATAGTTTTGACATTTGAATCAGATTGCTATTTAAAAAAAACAGGTGAGGTCAATGATACATTAATTGTAAAGTCATAGACAAAAAAAGACATTTATACAGTAAGTGCCACATCATCTAAAACTGAGTATCAATTTATATATCACACAAAACAGTGACAAAGGATCATGTCAGCATGAATACAACAGCACACAATATTTGTGAAAAAAGATTTTTTTTTTAAAGTATTGCTTCAAATTTCTTTTTCATTTACTTGTATCTAAAGTAAACATAAGAACAATCATAAATCTGGACAGCGATTACTTGTTTTTTCAAGCTACAAAGTAAGGCTATCAGAAATTCAAAATTAAGAGATTAAAGGCATTTTTTTTTTTGTTTTGACATTCTGAGATTTTAACAAGCTTAGTTTTTACATTTGTGCATGAATGCAATATCCATGTTAGTTTGTCCCCCTTTTTTTCTGGGGAAAGGCTAAGTAAGCTCTCTTAATAAAAGATTGAATTTCCAAATATTTTAGAATTACTACAACAGCATAGCCTTGAATCTACTGTATTTTCTAACATGGGTACTAAAAACCCACACTCAGAGTCTTTGATAACTAAGAAATGGTAGACAGACAGCATCTTTGTAAATGCATGCATCATATCAACACACACATTAGCTGATGTAAAGGCAAAGAAAAGTTTTGAACATTTTATATCTTTTTTTTAAAAAAAATTAAGTTAAATTTTTAATAGGATTAATAATGAAAGGAAGGGGAAGCAAAACAGTGAATAAAAAAAAAAACAGCTATTAAACTGAGTCACAAGTATATTCCATTTGTGTAAAAACAACCTGGAATACATCTATTTAAAACCAGGCTAGAGTTCAGAGCCTGGACTATCAGATGGAGAATGTAAATGCCCAATAAAATGACTGTAACTGACAACAGTAATCAATTTACAACCACAACTGGGGTGTTTTGGACTAGAAATTTAGAATGACCACCATAAAACAAAATTTATTGCAGACGTTCACGCCTTTACATCTGCACATAATATAGTATTTATTTAATGAGTTCATGATATGGTACTAAAAATCTCACTGCCACTCTCTGAAAACTAATTTTTTAGCTTTCACAAACTACTGATAAAAATATGCTATAAAAAGTAATTTAAATACCAGTACAAATCAAATTCTTCTATCTTCAAAAATGTTGTTAATTAATTTCAGTAGTATTAAAAATACATAAGCTATATTTAATACGATGTGATCATAAACTTTATCAGACTGAAGAACAGAAAGCAAAAATGAAACTTCACAATGATTAACATATGAAAGTTTACTGGCAGTTTGCAAGAGTTTTTATTCATGTAAAATGTTGGACTATGTTGATAAAGTAATTTTAAACATTTCAATACATCCTTATATTAGACTGAACAGATACCATTTGATCAAAGTAAAATTATTTTTTCCAAAATCTTTTTCATAAATAGATTTGTTTCTTTATGCATAACTTTAAAAGTTTACAAGACAAAATCACTAAAATCTAAGTAAGGTGTGCTGATAACTGTAAAATGCATAAAAGATAAATATATGTCTCTCTGAGTGTGTGCATTTTTATTAATATATCAAATAAAAACCCGAGGTAAAGTCCAGATGTTCAGCTAATTTTGCAGGTAAATAAAGTTTATAATTCAGGTATTAGTATATTAATACTGTATAACATACTTCAAGAGAATGAAATATCAATACAGAAAAAGTAATTTATTTATTTAAGAGTAGTGGTACAAGAATGACAAATCTATAAATACACATACATTTTTACACCTTTTTTAAAGTTTTTAAAAGAATTTTGGCACATGTTCTTTGTGTCACAACTTTGATTATTAATTTATTTTTCCTGCTAGCACATTTTAGGAATCCTTTGTTAGAATTCCTTGTGAAAACATCAAACCCTGCTGCCACAAAATCAGCTGAAGTAAACACATTCAAGGATAGCCATCTAAGAGACTATTGACCACTTTTCATGTTGGTTCAACAAAGCAGTGTTTGCCAGCATTGCCTGCTGGTTATGTCTTACAAATGTCAGACATGTGAGGTGACAATGTGTGATGTCATGTTGAAAACTCCTGTCTCCATTTTTTTTAGCCTCCGAGGCCAATTTGTAGTGCCAGCTTGTGCAAGTTACAGCTCCACTAGAGCTACCTGTCTACAAACAAAGATGGCTAAACCTTATACAGGATTATTGATCAGAAAATTTTATTCCAAGCTTCTTTTTTTGTTGTTGTTTGATGACAAGAGGAAATAGAATGTGTTCAAGCAAAGCATACTTGATTGTGAAATGGTGCTGTTTAATTAATTTATTTTAAAGAGTCTTCTACTTAAGAACAGTAACCATTTTACCACATTTGTGCAGCTATTAAGTTGTTTTGTTTAAAGATGCAGTTAGCACCTGTCATATTTCCTCTAAAATTTATTTAAAAAATAGATAATAGTTAAATTCTTAGAGCTGAATAATAGTAACACATATTATTGGTCTGTAAAACACTACAAAACTGTAAAACATGTTAAATTTATATCTCACCTGAAAGCATGTTCCATTTAGAGTATTAAATCAACTTCTAGAGAAGCACCTCTAGTAATATTCATTAATAAATGAACTGTTCTTTTTTTTTAATCAGCAAGAGACTCTAGTATTACATTAGACATTTTATAAATTGAACACTACTCACTATTTTACAGCTTAAAGTTATACACTAGATTGTAGGGGCAGGAAATCTCCCAAAAATGACATACAAATAAGGTATGGTTTTCAAAGGTATAAAAATGACTTTCAGGGACAATTTTCTAAGTACCAAAAATTAAATTTGTTAAGTCTAGTGGCCTGCCTTCATATTTCAAATTTTAGATCTTTAGAGACTACATCTTTAATGTTAAATTTAATGACTGGCTGCAATAATATCTAAATGATTAACAAAAATTTCTTCAAGTTAAAATTTTTAGAACTATTTGCCAAATATAAAAATATGTCATTAATACTAAATTTGACAGAAAATCTTCAGGAATTATACATTTAATACTAAATGATGCCATTCTGTGGTTGCATGCTAAATGTACAAATTAATGAACTTTTAATCATTTACAAGTTGACTCAATTCCAAATTTGTATGTTGTACGGTTGCATAAAGAAAAATGTTCATTTATATTTATATACCTGGCACTAATTATTTAGTGTTATATATTTAGAGGAAACATATGTGAATCTGAATCTGCAAAGTTTTGCCACCCAATGATTTTCTGTGATATTTTACAATGAATTCATTAAGCAAGCAATGCAGTATCCTAACCAGTGCCCATTATCATTTCTACATAAAGCATTCTCCAATCAGCAGATTTTCAGTTATTTTATTGCAAATCACTTTCTTCTGCAATTGCACTAACCCTAAAATTGTACCTAAAAAAAATGTTACATTTTGAGAAAAGTTAAAAGATTAAATTATTTTTAGAACTTAAATTACAGAAATGTTTAAGGTTTATAGTACTTTTTCAAAAAGACAATCTAATTTAGTTCTGTATTTAACAGTACAATAGTAAATAAATATTTAAATGGATTCCAACAAATATAAATTATTTACATGATAATACATAGATCAATATCCATGTATGCTGCACACTTAATAAAGAATTAAATAAAAATAAAAAGTAATTATTTTACTGCTTTGGGTCTTTGATGGTAGTCATCTGTATGTTATTGCTGAATGACAGCAATATTATATGAAAGAACAAACTCAAAACAAAAATATTTTTAAATCCTGAGAATAATTTATCTGCTAAATTTTTTTTTTACTTTAAAAAGAATTGCATTAATTAAAATAGTAACTAATCCATTAAATAATATTAGATAAAAATGAAAATACTATTTTGCTTTTTTAAGAACACTGTTGAATTTTGTTAATGCACAAAATTAAATTGTAAGAAATAAAAATTCATTTGTATGTAAGATTGTCTTTTTAATGTGTAAATTTTATGTCTATTAGCAGAGATTTATAAAATACTGAAAATATTTTGCATACTTCTTAAGTACAAAAGTCATCCCATAAATACTTGGCATCCATTTTCTCTGAAAAGTCTGTTGTCAGGAGAGCTGTCTAGTTAAGGCCACAGATATTTTATCAAATGTGAACATATTTAGTTATGCTTGTTTTTAGATTTCTTTGCATTTTATATCTACTCACTTCTAAATAAATTCAGCCTGTGTACATTTTGCAATAAAACAATTCTGACATATTGCTTGACTGTAAAAATATGCAAGGTCAGCAAATGGATAATAAATAATACTTCCAAAACATGAATTCTATAAAAAAAAACCTACATAAAGTATTTGTCATATTTAGATGGAGTCTTATTCATATCACTTTATAAATAAACCTCTCTTTACCAATGACTATTTTTCATTTAGTAGATTTTTCCTTTTAGCCAACATGACCCTTTTAATGCCTATTCATAGTTTACTATACTGCCAACTCCAAAAGAAATAATCTACTGATCATTCATTCTGCTCCAAAATAAATACAATTTAATTATCCCAATCCAATTAGTGGCTGACATTCCATTTTTCCCCCAAGCACTAATCATGCAGATAAAAGTAGCTCCTTTAATAGTTTAAGAGCTAATCATGTTCAACATCTTACTTTTTAATTGTTGGGGAAGAAGAAAAAAAGCAATAACTGTAGTACATTCTCTAATCACTCAGCTTCAGCTAAGAAAGCAAGTATGGTAAATGTAATAATAAATTTAGCTAAATAACCAAATAAAACATTTTTTTATATAAAGCTCAGACCTATATAAACTTGTCTTGAGAGACTACCTGCTCAGTATGTCAGGAGAAGCCAGTATAACTTCCATTTACCTAGGGAAAACTAATCTTAAGGCATGAAAAGAAAATATTTTTTGCAACTTTGACTTACATTTACATATTCACTTGTTCTGCCCTGACAAAACAAAATGGTGTGTGACTATGGTTCAACATTTTTTTGCCAAGGTAAGTTTGAGGCAAGCTCACAAAGATCCATAAACTCAATAATCTGTTTGCTCATAAACTGACTTTAACCAAAAAGCATAACATCTAATTTCCACATATCAAAATTAGGAATATGTTCAAAAATAATTTGGCAAAGGTGGTACAGAGTTGGTCCAATCGGAATGGCCAATTATCATAACTAGGAAATTATATTTTCACTGATAGCAATAAAGTAAATTTGTACAGTTCTTTTCAAGCCTCTTGATATATGCATACATATATCAAGCAAAGTTCATGCAAGTACTGCATTGTAAACAGAACTAGAAGAAAGTTTTTATGAATTTTATCTAATGGCTTAAAGAAGTTTCATATTCTTGATCTATTTGAGGAAGTTTTGTTAATGCATTAATTTACTTTTTTAAAGCAGTTAACAATCCAGTGTATTAAGGGATACTCAAAAAATTGTGTATCAAATGTTTTATTTCAACAATTTTTATATGCAATGGCTTTAGGATTCATCAAATCCATTTATCTACCAGATGAGATTTTCCATATCTGTACATACAGTAATCAATATGACACTGACAAGTTTGATGTTTCTACAAAATAATCCACAGTTCAAAAACTATTTAATTTTAAATTTTCTATAAAATGCCTTATTAAATGTAATAAAAATAAACAAGTTAGTGATATTATGAATGAAAAATTAGATAAAACTCTAACCAATTTCTAGATGATAATCTACATAAAAGTTTTTTTTTTTGGTGTTTATTACTTAATAATTTTATTTAATTTTATATATAGGACAGATAATGCTATAATTTCTATTTGCTGTAACATTAAGGAACACAACCAAAAGTTTTTAGTTAGCATATGATTCATTTTGTTTAGCACTGTTGACCTGATCAGTACATCTTAAAAGAAATCCATCTTCAGTATGTTTTTAGTTTCTTTCTATATACAAAACTCAACTGGTCAACTATTATGTTTTTCTTAATTTAATTAGAATTTCTGCTTCCAGTAAATTACCAGAACTACATCTTTACCACTTTATCTTAGGAGAAGTAAATACAATAAATTTATTTAAACCATTATTAAAGTGAATTAATCATTTCAATACAAAATGGCTTTATACAAAATATTTAGTGTACTTAGAATATCAGCCATTCTTTCAGACAAAGTAATTCTTAAAAGTTAAAGAGTTAAAGCTAAATCTAAATGCTCTAGCATTCAATAATCCTTGTTGGACAGTGGTAGCAGCCCAGTTTACCATACAAATCTCAGGAAAAGCTAAAGCCCAACAATAATTACATGTCAAAAACAGTTGTTTCTTCAAGGCATTCTTATGAGATCACATACTCAAAATAGCAAATGTCAAAAACAAACTCAAGCATTTTCTTTCATTTTAGATATCTAATGCTAATTTATCCATGGGAAGTAATTATTAAGTACATAGATGGTTAGCTATGCCTGATGTATTCCTATTATGAAACAAAGATATATGTTTATGAGCAAATCTAAATCCTGAGTTTCATTTCGTAATTTTACTGTGAATTAATAATATACGTATAGTAGCATAATTGATTTGTTATTTCTAAACAGTTATCACTGAATTAAGTTTGGCAGGAAAAATGCAATGAAATTTAAAATACAAATATCAATTTTAACATGCACAGAACTTGTATTAAAACAATTTTACTGTAAACATTTTTTTATTTTCCAGATGGTCAAGCAAATTCCCTTGCAAAAGTTTTATTCCATAATGTTTAATCTGTGTATTAGTTTAAAAGATTCTAATCCCGTCAGGGAACCATGATTTTTGCTCTCATTACTCAGTGACATTTTTAAAGAAGCACAGCCAAAAAATGCAAAAAGTAAAGTAATGGTTGGTTTCTATTCATTCTCTATGTCACCTAACTTCAAAGTTATGCAAATAAATCATATAGGAGTTTCATCTTTAATGTTTTACTAAATAGCAGTGAATTTCCTTTAAGAAAAGTCTGACACAACATAGAAAAAAAGATGGTCTTCAATCCAATTTTATTTTTTTTAAATTTCTGTATAATGATTTTATATTATTTTCTAAAATATGCTTTAATTATATCTTACCTCATTTTCACTCATGTAATAATAATTTCCTGTTATTCCCTTTTTAATAATTAGAATAACTATCTAATTATCTAATCAGAAAGTATTTAGCATTTTTCATGCCAAACGGTTTACCATCTGTATACACTTAGATCTAGTAAATCTTCCATTATGAACTCGGGATGATTTAACTAAAAATAATTTATAATTTAATTTACTAATAGATTTTCCCCTTAGTGTTAATTTTCTACTCTGCCATATTCTGCAATCATGAAAACTGCAACAAAAGTAAAATAAAAGATAGATGTGATACTTGCAATAACATGGTCATGGCTCCACCCGCCTCAAGTTAACAAGCACAAAAAATATGCGCTACCTTGGACTACATTATGGTGTTCTTTTAAAATCACCATTCTGGAGACAATTACATGTAGAGTCTTTCAACAAAGGATGTTAGTGAAAACAAATCAAATCAAATAAACTTTATTTAAAGCTGATATTTCAATATAACAGAACACAACAGCATCATGGTAGATATGGTTTAGATAAAGAGCACAGTGAACACACTGCCAGCATCCAAGCAACAAAAAGTGGCTGATGAAAACCAGAAAAAGAACAAGTCAGTCATTATTTATTTTTCTATCATTTGGTATATAAAAAGCTATATTTGTCTTTGTGTTCATAAATTTGTCTTTTTCAAGGTAATAGATGACTATCCACGTTAAATTTACCATAATGATAGGCATTTTTAATAAACAACAAAGCATCAACCCACAAGTTTCTCAATGTTAGTTTCTATAACATGATTTCATGTATAATGCAGTTGGGTTTATTGGCTCCAACCAACTGCATTATAAACAAACGCTGAGTGTATTTGAGAAATCAAACATTTCTCATTCCAAATAGGACAAAATAATACTATTATTCTTAATATTTTTACCTAATTGCTCACTTTCTTTATAAAATGTATTAATTATCCAATGCAGATTATCCCTTGTTTTCTGAAGGAATTACTGTAGCCAAAATACATGTTATTAAAAGGAGAAACTTCTAAAATAATGAACAAGAAACCATTTAAGTTTCCAAAATGTTTCACTAATATTTTCACCAATGATACAGAATTAGAACCAACAACACATAGAAAAAATTATGGAAATATCAATGTTTAGGCACTAGCAGACTTTTAAAACATTTAATCTTGCTTTCTTACTGATTTCACTTTATTTTTTTGAAATTAACAATTTTAAGTTAGCAAGTTCTGAATTTTAATAGAACTAAGAGAATGGTGTCACCAAAATAACAACTTAGTATATATGATTGTTTTTATTTAGAGGAAAACATTATATAAATAAAAGCAGAAAACCAGTTATAAATCTATTTCTGTAATGTTGAGCACAACAAAAATAACAAATAATAATGAAAAGTTAGTTTTTAAAAGATTAAGTTATATAAATTAATCTTTTTCAGTTTCTTACTCTTTTTTATTATGTAAACAAAAATATTATATTTAATTAGAAATAATAAACTGCTTGAGTTCAGAAATCATTGGAATGTTTTATTTAAGTTTACAAAAGTATTGTAAGATTCATACAGAATTTCTAATTATAATTTAATGTGTATCAGAATTTAAATAGTATTTGAAATCTAATTTGATTTAGCAACCAAACTTGAGATTTCATACTAAATGAATTTTAAAGGAAAATACATGTTTAGTTGTTATGGTTAAACACGTAAAACAATATAAACAAACATTAATTATTTTACATGAGAGATTTTAATAAAATTAAGTAAATAGACTGGTAATTAAAGCAAGCAAAATGGTAATTCAAAACCTGCTTGCTATTAGAGTCACTATAAAATAGCAAGAAAAACTTTTTTACTCCTGTAAAGATCATCATCTTGCCAACTCAATGACTATTTAATAACTGCCATTTCAAACTTTCTTTATACATAAAACATCAATAAAATATAAGTTCACAACAGCTTCTTAAAATTATGCAGTGTTTCCATAGTGGAAAATCTGGTCCCTTCAGACAGGATACTGTCTTGATTTTGCCCACCTAAAGTAGCTGACTTGCTATGCCTTATAGGGCAAATAAATCTTCCTTAATGGAAGGTGAAAGCCTGCTCCTAATTGGGGGTCACTGACCCCTAGCTGTCCCTGTCCAGTTATTTTGTGATTGGACAACACAAAAACTTGTAGGCTAGGCTGCTTTCTCAGTTTATCTGCTACTTGATAAAGGTAGCCAGCCAGCTGAGTCTATCTAGGTAACACTTTAAAAAACTCATTTATTTTCTGTTATGTAGCATATTCAGCCACAAAGTATTCCTTAGTGTTTAAATAAAACAATAGGTTATCAAACTTTTAATATATAAAACCAACAAAATGATAAATAAATATTTTAATGAAAATGAAACTTTGAGGGTTAAACCCATTAAAACAAATCTGAAACACAGCAAAAAATCTAGAAACTGATGCTACCAAAAGGAAATTACTGATAGTTTCAGAATGTCTTAATACCACTATCGTTTTTGACAATTTTCATAGATAGGACAGTTACCCAGGAGAACAGACGACTACTGAGAATGATACAACTTAAACAGTTTCTGTTGAACATTGGTTGACTTTTGAAGATGTGATGTGGGTTGGTCAACAACTCTTTGCCTGTATAGACCTGCAATGCCTTATATAGTAAATAAGCAATATGTCGTCAAAACAGCTACTATTTTGATGTTCTCATCTGAGATGGATAACAAAGAAACTCGCGTAGGTGGATTCTGTCAGTGACCATTTTCTTATTAACATTCTTATTTAAGTATTTGCCATCATAACAGGTTTTTTTTTTTCCATACCAGACTATTTTCTTTTTCATATCTATCAGCAAATTACTTCCACGATTTATGTCAATAAAATTTACTTTCAGTATTTTCTACCTTTAGAGCAATATTTCTGTCTCATAGATGTAGATGTGCCAAAGTGAGTGCGCTTTTCAATTTCAAATTTGTTAGCAATGTCAACGGGAATGACAAGTCAAACATAAGACATACAGATCAGCATGACAAATAATATTAATTAACCCCAAAGTTCTGAACTACAAGTTGTACTATTATTCTTTATACAGAAATTTCAAACTTCTGTCTCAGGTCAAGATTTATATTTCCTCTGAGATCAAAACAAAAAAAATCTGTTTCCTCACATCAATCATACACAATGTTCACGAGGTAAGCAAAATGCATTTTCATAATACCAAAAAAAAAACAAACTTTGTTACACAATACAAACATAGGCAGACTATGAACTGATATCTATTAAAGTAAGAGAAATTTTAAATGGAAGTCACATTGCAAAAAAACCTATTAAATATATATATATGTGTGTATGTATATTATAGGAAATGTGAAATTTGGCAATCTGGGCGACATCAGCAAAGTGGGAAATGTAGTTAGTGCATTCGGCTCAGGAAGGCAGACAAACTATTACTGTGAGAACTACACTAAAGGAAGGCGAAATCGAGCATAGCCCCCCCCCAACCCAACCCAACTTTCCCTTTTCTTAGTATTTACTGCTGCATGGAGAGGCAACCAACCCCCTTTTGTTCTTTGTTGTGACTTTCAAAGCTATGAAATGTGGATGGAATCTTTCTGCTACACTTCCTATACAACCTGGTCTAAAATCTGTGCCTTTTAAACACCCTCCCAATAAAAAAAAAGGGGGGGAGGAGGGTAAACGACAACAAAGAAGGCCAGGGAATATTATTATTCCTGTGCAGCTCAACACGCTACAGTGACATTGTAATGATAAAGGGCGCCTGCCAACACACGACCAGCAAGGAATTCTCGATAAGCCGAGGGGGATGGATGAAAGACGGAAAAGGGGGCTGGCTGGCTGGCTGGCTGGCTGTAGTGCAGTACAAAAAATTTTTCATCAGCATTACGATGAACTCGGAAACGTTTTCTCCTGCTTAAGTGGCTAAATTTAGCTGTCGTAAATCAATGCTGGCTGTCAATGTAAAATGTCGACCTACAGTTAGCTGATCACAATGGGTCAGTGAACACTTTAGGGTGGTACCGCTCCGGGTCCCCCGACCCCGCTCTCTTCCCTCCTAGTTTCTCTATCGCATTCCAGATAGTCGGCCGGCTAACGCACGAGTCGTGGACAATTGCAAACGGTTTTATGAACCACTGTGGGACCATTATGTTTTTTCCCCTATGACAAACAGGCAATAAACACGGGAAGACTTCGCCAGGTTGTCTTAAGCACACATACACGAACGGGGGGGGGGGAGGGGCCCCAGCCGGCCAAGACTACTATCCTGGAGCGGGCGGAACACTGAGGCAAAATGTCTAATTTTCCGTCACGTGCTAATTAGCCTTTTATCGCCCCTTCCCTGAATATCTATAATGAATTGTTGACTCTCGCCCTTCTGTTATTGGGGATTATCTAGCTAAGGAGATACTGGCCAGGATTTAACTACAGAAGCTGTAATACAACCACGCCTCTTTTCTCCGGTGCCTCTTTGACTTTCCTTTAGACGGCCATAAATCTTGCACCAAGAATTTATGGCCTCAAATAAGGGGTTCAGCTCGGAGACCTCAAAATGTTCAGGTCAAAGTTCATAATAAGCTTCTCTGACACGGAAAAAACAAAACAAGACAGAAAGGGGCCTGGCTCACTTTAGTACTGACGGGTACACTTTGAAATTATATTGTTTTTGCTCATGTTAACTTAATGCACCAATTAACCTAATACCTGATAATGAGACTAACAACATTTCTCTTTTGAAACCAAGAAACAGTAAGAACGAACCCCTGGTTTACTTAATTGTTCTAACTCCCTATTCGTAAAAAAGGGGCAGAATTTAAGACTCTCAAACAGGCCAGAAACGTGTTACTTCCAGTTAAATAAGATTAGCTGTCATGCACGTGAAGCCAAGAGTATAACGTAGGTAACATCATTGTTTATTTTTCAAAAGGTGTAACCAACCAATCAACAGATTAACTCGTCGTTGTCCGGTTAAATTAAAATTAAAGGAGTTCTGCCTGAAAAACGGTTTTTAAAAGAGTACTTACTGTAAGGTACGTTCAGAGAGAGCCAGCCCCTGGTCGCCGTGGTGCCAGGTAGGTTCCAGCTGAACGTCCCTAGTAGTAACGTACAGGTACAAATTATAAAACAAAACACCGGGAATTTCCTTTCAGAAACCGTCGGTCTCACTCAGCCAGTAGCTTTCTTTTCTAAGGGGAACTCGAGAAGTCCGCCACCACTGACTTTATCACCCCCCCCCCCGGGGAACGACAGCGTCAGGACGACGACGACGAGGAAAGGAGCTAGGGTGGGGGGTGGCAATGGTAGAGTATATTGGGACGGGGGGGGGAGGGATGGTCTACTAACTAACCGAGGAAGCAGCTGACGACAACTTACTTACCTCTGCCCACACAAAACCCGACACAGTGCCACAGGAGAGCAGCTCGTAAAATCCAACTTCTCGGATAATCCATTTTAGCTGGAAGCCCTGGAAAGAAACGGAAAATCGGTTTTGTTTTTGTTTTTTTAATTCATTATATTTATTTATTTATTTATTTTAACTCCTCCCCTCCCCCCTCCTCCTTTCTTTCTTTCTTTCTTTCTTCCGTTACCTGCCGGGTTTAGTTTTCCGCGCCCGCCCCGCCCCCGACAGGTAACGGACGTCTCGCTCCAGCCTGCGAGATAAGCTAACCCACGGGATGGGGGACAACAACAGGGAGAGAGAGTAGGGGGCCAGCGGATATATTCCCTCCCTCCCTCCCGCACCACCACCACCACCGGGGGGGAGGGGGGTGTGGTGGGAGTCCCGGGCCCCCAGTCTGTCTGCAGTATCTCGGTGACTACTAAGATACCTTCGGGTTGGGTTCCGCGCGTGTTATCCTGTCCAGGGCCAAGACCGGGGCAACGGAGCTATGATGAATCTGAGAGCAGCAGCGGCGGTCTTTGGCACGAGGAAAGAAGAAGAGGAGGTAGGTAGGTAGGTAGGTAGGTAAGGTAGGTAGGTAGGTAGGTAGGTAGGTATGTACGCTGCCCGCTCTGGCCTGGCCTAGATCCGCTCGTAAAACAACACTCACTTCATCAATAGAGACAGGTAAACTCGCATTAAGCGCGCGCCTTCTTATTTATATGCTCTACCTGTTGACAGCATGATCTATAATCCCTGTGAAGCTGCTGCTACTAACTGCCAGACGGAGCTCGCTTCTCTCTCTCTCTCTCTCTCTCTCCCTCCTTTTTTTTCTAAAACTAAATCTGAGGTGGGGGGGGAGGAGGAGGAGTAAAGGGGGGGAGAGTCGGTCGTCGTCGGCCGATATACAGGTAGGTACAGGTAAAATACACACACTTACAGCCAGCCTGACCACGCGGCTCGCTCTCTACTGAGTTAGCAACCACAAAACACCTGAACATGTAAAGAAAACAACAACAACAACAACAACAACGGGATTTCTCATTCCTTAACGTCAGATAATAATAATAATAAATAATAATAATAATAATAATAATAATAATAATAATAACGGCTGTTTTAACCCTAATCTCCAGCGAGGGACCGAGATTCCGATCCAGAGAAACTCCCTGTGAGCGCTGTCCTCTCTCCCCCCACCTGGTCCCCTCCTCCTACGCACGGGAACCGTACACAACCGGAGTCGGTGGTGGTGGGGGGGGGGTGAGAGAGGGGACCAGGTTGGGGGGGGGATAAATAGAGAGAAAAAAAGAAAGAAATATTCATTTTCTTTCATTTACCTTGTCATTCCTGTGAGTAATCCCTGGGTGAACCGCATTGTCCGTACCGCCACCCTGATGGAGGGGAGGGAGAATATGGTGGATGGAAGGATGTCGTCCGCTGGGGAGTTAGACCCTCTCTGGGGCCACCCCCACCACCTCCGGCCGCTCCTCGGAACCGTGTGGTTCAGATCAGGTGTAGGTATATGGAGAAGGAAGAAAGGGGGCCCCGCCGACGGACCCGAGGAGGAGGAGAGAGAGGGGGGGGTCGTCCAGCTATTCCACGCGCAGCCGTCCCACGAAGTTCAAGATGTCCCACAATCTTCGGCCACCACCATCATGGACCGGACGTGCGAAGTCTCTCGGTAAGGGTCCGGGCAGGCTGCTCGCTCGCTACTCCCTCGGACGCTGTGTGTGGGGGGGGGGGGAGGAGATATTCCAGGTCCGGAGGACCCCGCGAATTCATCCACCGCGGTCGGCCGCCGTAACTTTCCGAACCCAATGGCGGGCGGGCTGCTGGCTGCTCCCTTCCTCCGCACCTTGCACCGGTCCGTACACGTCCGTCCGCCCGAAACCAGCCGAGAGAGTGGGGGGGGGAGAGGGAGAAAGGTCAAAGGTTGGTTTATTCAAGGGTCCGCGCCGCCGCTGAGGTCCCACGGGGGGGCCGCCGAGGAGTAGGAGGACGCTACTATCCAAACAACCGGAGCCTGGACATTGCACCCGGCCGCCACCGAGTTACGCGACTCGTTCGGTGATCAGAATGCCGAAAAGATCGTCTGCTCGGCAGCTCCTCCGGTCTGGTCCACTAACAGCCGGCGGAGGGGGGGAGGGTGGCGTACGTCGGCCGTTCGCCTTGTACTTTACGCTTAATGCAACGAGGGCGCGGCTATTTTCATAGAAGGGGTGGACGGATCACTTCTCCAGAACACTCGCCCCCCCCCCTCATCTCTGTCACTGGTTACCTACCAATCGGTCGCAGCAGATACTATCTACTCTGTTTCATTTGTTTTATGTGTTCTGCTTGGAATTGTGTCAATCAGTCAAGCGCCTTTATTTTAATTAATTATTCATTTTTTTTTTCTCTTCAAAAATGTATCGAGGAAAGTTCACTAACTGTCAACACATCAAAGGCCGCTTAAAAACCGTTACCAATGACAATAACAACAACAACACAACAACAACAATAATAATAATAATAAATAATAATAATAATAATAAAATAATAATAATAATATAATAATAATAGCAATAATAACAATTAGATTTTCTGAGACTATGGTAAAGAAAATTTAGTCTCCACAGCTGGTGCTAGTAATTTAACCGCACGAGCGGCTAATGTCATAATAGTCTTTCCTGCCACTTTCTACTTTCGATATAAATAAACGGACCTACTCGACAGATGTCTCAAAACAGCGATGAATCTCTGAACCTCACCTCAGATAGGAAATACATCTTTCATGAAGAGAAATCCATAAGGACAGGGGTTTTTTTTTGTTTGTTTTTTTTTTTTAAAAAATCCAGAATATAAGTAAACAAATAAAAGAATCCATTTTCTTTTTTAAAGGAGAGAAATTGCACTAGTACAGGTAATAATAAAATGGAAAATTATCAAATAAGGAGGGGAAATGCTGAAGAAAAATTGCAGATATAACTACTACTACTACTAACTACTACCACCAATATATAAAGTAATAAATTAATTAAAACCCGGGTCAAAGAAGCCAATTTTAAGCATCAATGTTACTTTTCCTTGTCGTAGCTCTTCTCTATTTTCCCTGTGGGGTGGGGGGGGGGAGAGATTCGACTCTATTTTCGTTTATTCATTTCTGTCAGTGTTATTGATGACACCACAGAAGACGTCGTTGGGTGGTCGCTACAGCGCCAGCAATTCCAAAGTAAGCGTAGAGATGGGGCTATAATCGAAATCGTGTCACGTGCACAGATGAGGTTGTAATCGACGTTCATACGCTTCGCCCTGCGACCGAAGGTACTAGCGGTGCTGCAACACCTTACCCCCTCTAACGACTAACCCCTCCCCATCCCAACGACTATTTCATTTGTAGTCGGTATTATTAATGGCAGCAGCGGCATAGACAGCACCGTCGGACTTCGTCGAGGTATTGCTAATAGTATAGCAATCATGCAATAAATTGAAGTAAACTTGGCACAAACGACAAAGAAGAGTCTCCACGTTACTATGATCCGTCATTTGAGGATCTTTCCAAGTCTGAGGGGACTCCAGTTCAGGAGATTTGGCTCGTCGAATCACCGAGTGTTCCACGTTAATACCGTGGAGAGTAGGGAAGCTCGCTCGATTGGTAAGGTTACATACTTTTCGTAAAGATCTCCCAGTTCCCTTGGAAATAATTTAGGAAACACACGGGATGTACACGAATAATAAGCGATTATTGCGAGTTAGGGGGGGGCGCATATAACACATATAGATTGCATTATTACAAAAAAAATACGTACAAATAAAATGAATACGTTGTACAAGGTTGTCATTGCATGGTGTGAAATATCGTCCCAAATATCCTGCAGCACTTACCACAATTCATCCAAGGGGTTTGGTTGCCGTTTGAATTTCGCAGTAGTCATACGGACCATGCGCAGGTCGGTCAGGGCGTCTTTGTGAAAGTTCCATCAGCCTCTCTACCTTCCGGATTGTCTTTCTCTACACTGGCTGTACGCTTGGGGTAATTTCCATGTTCAAAAAACGAATCCTCGCCAATCAGATGCCTTCTTGAGGGAATACCTACCTGCCTATGTCTGACGGCAGTCGGTTTACCTTCGATTTTATGCTAATCTCCAACATCCCCGGCTGAGATGCAGTCCCACATTAGTATCGATCCGCCTCTGTGCTTCAGTGTAGTTGTTGTAAACTGACTGTTTATTCCTCTCCCCTGACGGCCTTCACACAAACTGCCGTTGATTATCGCCAAACAGATCAAACCCGGACTCACCTGTAAAAAAAAGGGCGCCCTCTTCCAGACTTGGTCATCCCGCTGCTTCATTTCTGTTGCCCATTTAACCCTCGCGTTTGGTTTTCTCTCCTGAGCAAAGGTTTTCGGACAGCTGCACATCCGCCGAGGCCGCTCTGTGCTGATGTCTATCTCACCGTTCTACTGGCAGCTGGGGCATTCGCAAGACCTCTACTGGCGCGCGCCGTCGTCCACCGCGCGGAGAACATACCCCGAGGTACCTGGAATCGCTTTTCGAAGGTTCGGGATTCCTTCCTCTACCACGTCTATGGTCAGCAGCAACAGGTTTACGTAACCGCTTCAGAGTCTCGCACACAGCTCCTCCTGGACTGCAGTTTGCCACGTGGAGTAGCCTTCAATAGCTGAGACTTTGATTTACATCCGCTTGTCACGTGGTATTCGCTTCCCAGGAGCCACAGTATTCTCCACACTACAATGATATCGCTGCCTATACTTTTATACCTTTATAGTCTTTCTGCAGGTTGGCCGCTTTCATGACAACCAATCACAGCAGACTATATCGACACGTGACCGTATTACGGAGCATTTCATTTTTACACGTGAGGTGCGATCTACTACGAGTAATTTTCATTTTGAACCCAGAGTTTCCCACTGTTTCCATAATTATTTCCAATACTGTTTGTTATCAGTATTTTGCCTTTATTTCCCCCGCACCAACATTAAGAACTAGCTAATACATTTGAAATAAAATGACAGTTAAGACGTATACAGTTGTTCCCCGGTATTCGCGGGGGTTGCGTCCCTTGAGCACCCGCGAATATTGGACGTGGGCCATAAAAATGCTTATAAACGTCAAAATATAACGTAAAATATAATAAAAAATATATAAGTAAATATATAATAATAATTTAATAAAAAATACAACACTCAGAGAAACACTCGAGATAGCTACACGTGGTAAACTGGGATGATGCTGGGCTGCATCTGCCTGAGACAGCGCCTCGTGGGCAGCAGCCAATCAGCAGCGAGGAGAAATGAATGACGCTCTCTGATTGGCTACTTTCAAACCTCCAGCCAATGGCGTTTATTTTATATTGATATTTTGCTGATTTTACGTTAGTATTTATATTACAAAATTAGTAAATTAAATAAATTGTTATTAATAATTTAGCGTTAAAAAGCGTGAAAAAATATATATTGCCAAGAAAAAAGCCATAAAAAAATTGCGGAAGATATTTGCGATTCCGCGAATATGCGGGGTTTCCAAAACAATTATTAGTTGGGTTCTATGGAAAATTCCGCGAATAACCGGGGCGGAGAATGCCGAACCGCGAATACGCGGGGGTCGACTGTAATTCCTGTATCGCCTAAGATTGTTTGCGGCAAAATGGCAACGACAGACGCTACTTTTCCTGTTCATGGCGCTTGTTTTGTCAGTAGTCTTCTTACATTCTCAGAGACAAGTGTAACAACGTCTGGACCGGGAGCAGAATGAAGCCATGCGGGCGAGTCCTTGTCTGTGAACGAAACTTCCAGTCATTGCTGCGAGTGCTCGGCTTTCTTATTTTGGCACACGAGACACTGTACCCTACAAGCCAAAGTCTGTTTAAAGGTTGCAGAGGAAGTGAAGAGGAACCAGGAAACGAAGATGGATAGATTCCATTAGGTAGACATTGTAAAACGAGTCACTTGTCAATCAATCAATGCATTCCTGAAATGTGTGGTATATTGAAATGAACAATACGATGGCACGATATAGTTTAATTCTAATATAGGATGCAGTAACACAAAACAATACAATGTAAACGTACACCGTACAATAATGATAGCTGAAATACAATCAATCTTAGTGCTGGGGAAAACCAACTCATGGTTGTCCGATCTATTTATTTGGTAAGGGAGGCTCGTCTCCTGTTCCCACCCTGCTCTGGTGCCCATGGACGTGAACGAGCCGTAATTAATAGCAGCCTAAGATGATGATTGCGTAAAAAAACTCAAAACCATTCGCTAATGTTGTTATCAGGTAATATCCCGAGTGGGTTGCAGAACAGGCAGATGCGAAAGACAGACTGACAACAGAAGGAATTAGCAGAAAGGACCACAGGGACGAATGTTGTCATCATTTTCAGCGTGGAATATCAAGAGTGGGTTGCGGACGGGCAGCGAGAGAATAGAGTGCTGGAGTCAGGCGCGCTGGCCAAGATCTATAGTGGTCAGCCAAGACCACTTGGTGAAGTGTTTAGGTGGGAGCCACTCGCATTTCCAGAGACTGCAGGATACGGTAAAGATCAAACAAAAGCAGAGGCATAGGGGAGAAGGAGAAACGGTTCACCGACGGGGTGAGAAGAGAAGCAACTTTGCAGAAGAAGCGGAATGATGGAGTGGCTTGGCACGATGATGCCACGAACGAATGGCAAAAGTTTGCCGTCTAAACGCACTAAAGAACTACTATACTTAAACTAATAGGAAAAAAACTCCGTACCAATAATCGATCTTCAATCCATGTTCGTTTGTTTTTTCTTCTGAGTTTACGATCTCTCAACGCGAGTGGGCACGAGTTTTGTTTCGACGGCTGCGGAGCCACGGAAGTAAAACGCGGTTTCATTGGTGGATAGAATTCCGACGTCATACGAACTTCGCGCCTCGCTCAAAAGCTGATGAAGGATCAGGTGCTCCGAGAGAGTTTTCAATAATAAAAAGGCGCGACTTCCAGAGAAATGGCGACATGAAGGCATCAATTATCGACGAGAATTGAAGTAAGAAAATAAGAACAGTTCTTAGATGGTGACGAGTAGCCTCCCTTGTTGGTTATGTTATCACGAATAAGAAGATGGGAGATTCCGGAACAAGCCCTCTACACCTTCTATGAATAACACACCAAAGATGACCTTCCGTTCTTATCTTACTTATTACTCATCTCGGAATCATTAGTGTAGCAATAATATTATGCGATGGAACCCCCGTTAAAATCTTGCCCAAAATACAGGGGCTCAGCTCCCGCTTCTTACTTGCTACTCATTAAGCATTTTCCATCCCCTATTTTGACTTCCTCTTTCAATGATCCCTATTTCTACTTTATTATCCCATACATAGTACAGCTGTAGTTATAATCTTATTGAAAATTCTCGTGTTCAGTTCCAAATATTTAATTCATATTATTTAATCTAATTTAAACGCAATCGATCATCGATGTATCTTGATTTCGATAAGTTAAACTAAATTCCTCCAGCCACAGTCGCACATCGGAATTTCGCCGGAAACACGCAACAGAAGCCGACGATTCGAAATTTCTGGAAGAAAAAGAAGGTAACCCTTTTATTCTTTTATTTGCGTGGTATATTCGAGTTGTGCACGGCATCCGAATTATTAAATAACTGAAGGGTTCCAAAGGGATGAGCGATCGAAGCATATTTAAAATGCAAAAGGATCGCAGTAATTTAGGATGATCGGGCCCAAGGCATTGATTTTAATCAATGTTCGAGTGACCCAATTATCAGTACACAAACCGCGCTCCATCAAACCTGGGACCCCCTAATTTTTTTAGGGATGCCCCCAGCCCCCCCGCCATGCCCGTCAGGGATGGTGGCAAAAAAACACAAGATTTATCGTCATCTGTTTTTAACAGAAGGAGTAGCTGAACTTATTTAATAATTATTATTACCGAGCGTTGTTATGTGCAATAGCTTTTTAACAATTTTCCAGCGTGTTGCTGTTGTTGTTGTTGTTGTTGTTTTAATCCCTACTCTGTGATTGACCCCTCGAACGTAACCGGCAGTGCAGTATTGTTCCATAGTTCGCCGAGACTCGCTGGCGCCCAGCTGACTTCGTGCCGCCATAATTGTGCAACGATTCTTGTCGGGTCTTTGTGTTCCTTAATCCGCCAGATACCGGTCCGGTCGTGACCGAGCTGCATCGGGAAAACCTGGCGCATGAGTCTGTGTGGCGCACCGCGGGTCGGCAGCACCTACGACCCCTTCCGTACCGGCCTAAAAGCTACCGTTCCCAACTCTTCCCCTAATTCAGCCGGGGTCTTTTTTAATTTTAAAAAAAAACCACACAGTAGCGAGCCTCTTCGTGTATTCCTACCTGTCGAGGCTGCGCGAGTGCTCTCTGCTGAAAGGTGTCTGTCTGCTGCAAAAGAGAGACCAGAATCCCATGCTGTTGCTTACACTAATTCTTCATGGCCACCGATTTCCAGATGAAAAACTCTCTAAAATTAATGGATTATTTCCGAGATTCCATTTTCGCACTATTGTTTCATTTTTATATGCAGCTTCTTCCAGGTACTGTAAAATTAAAGATAAACGATACTTAGAATAGTCGCGCACCAGTGTCATATCTCCTCCACGCCCATACATAGAATAGTCGCATACCAGTGTCATATCCCCTCCACGTCCATACATACAATAGTCGCGCATCACTGTCACCTCCCCTCCACGCCCATACATACAATAGTCGCATACCAGTGTCATATCCCCTCCACGTCCATACATACAATAGTCGCATACCAGTGTCATATCTCCTCCACGCCCATACATACAATAGTCGCGCATCACTGTCATCTCTCCTCCACGTCCATACATAGAATAGTCGCGCACAGTGTCACATCTCCTCCACGCCCATACATACAATAGTCGCGCATCACTGTCATCTCTCCTCCACGTCCATACATAGAATAGTCGCGCACCAGTGTCACATCTCCTCCACGCCCATACATACAATAGTCGCGCATCACTGTCATCTCTCCTCCACGTCCATACATAGAATAGTCGCGCACCAGTGTCACATCTCCTCCACGCCCATACATACAATAGTCGCGCATCACTGTCATATCTCCTCCACGTCCATACATAGAATAGTCGCGCACCAGTGTCACATCTCCTCCACGCCCATACATACAATAGTCGCGCATCACTGTCATATCTCCTCCACGTCCATACATAGAATAGTCGCGCACCAGTGTCACATCTCCTCCACGCCCATACATACAATAGTCGCGCATCACTGTCATATCTCCTCCACGTCCATACATAGAATAGTCGCGCACCAGTGTCACATCTCCTCCACGCCCATACATACAATAGTCGCGCATCACTGTCACCTCTCCTCCACGCCCATACTTAGAATAGTCGCGCACCATTGTCATATCCCTTCCACGTCCATACATACAATAGTCGCGCACATCGTACAATATCGTTTTCGAAACATTTTCAAAAAAAAAAAGAAACAATTTAAATAACCTTTTAAAATTCAAAATAAAACGTAAAACGCATTACTGTCATAATTTCTAAAGTCCTAATTTGGTCCAGATGTTTTATAATGATTTCATTAAGGTAAATTACTGCAAACTCTAGTAAAAATTTACGCACTTAGATTCTTTATTACTGCTCCTTTGAGATCCGCGAACCCCCTACGCACATCTATTTCAATAAGCGTCTTTGATACCTTTTTTATATCTATACCTGCAATAATAACCGTCAAGCGGATAGTTATTTCCCGTCAATCCAAGCATGCACTAGAAATACCTAATCATAATTAATAATAGACCTATAAATAGGTAAGTGTAGGATACGCTGCAAGTAAAGATCGGCTTACAGGGATAATCGTCCGGAAATTTGCTTCTCAGAAATCCACCTCGAAAGTGGCGGAAGTGCGGCGCAGTAACGTGCGACTTTTCGCTTATTCTCCGTTCTACAGGACCTTGGATAAGAGGCCCTGCATGAAATCAAAGTAATTTAGCGAAAATGGACTCCCGGAAATTAGTCATTTAACTTTTGACAGTTCCCTCCCTTTTTTTGGACGTCAAAGTCCATAACGAATTTTTTTTTTTTTTTTTTTAAAAATTTCGGAAATCTTAGTCTTGGATGAATAGACGAGTGCTTAAGGCGATGGAGGCTCAAGTGACAAATAATACGGGAGAGATGAAAACCAGGCGTAAGAAATAAGATTTGAATTATTTGATTTAGCACGCGGCAGGTGATCAATCCATAACAGCGTCGTTGGTGGAGTATGTTCCGTTCAATGGCCTTAGATAGAAATTAGAAATAATAATAATGGTGGTGAGGTAGGCAAGCTTTTTTGCACGAGGAAGAAAACAGAAAAAAAGGGGGGGTTTCGAGAAAAGAATATGTTTTGCTTAGCAAGAAATTCTAGAACAACGTTTTTATTTAAACCCATCTGGCAGTGTTGGATTTCAAGTTATTGACGCTTTCAATCCCTTCTGAATTAACCCGGTACCCGATCTGCGTGTGCGTAAATTAGAAACTGTTTTGTTTTGCATGTTTTTCTGTTTGAATATTCATTTATTTTTTATTCGTTATCAATTTAACAGCATCGCCCCTACCACCCCGGTAAATTTACTTTGACTAACTTCGCAAACAACACACACAACCATTGCTATTTAACTTTATTCAAAATGATGGTTTATTGACGTATAATCACCCTGGCCGTTCCACACGATTCGTTTTGGCGAATCACGAGTTTTTCTATACTGCCTACGGTGATGACGCACATTGTATAAGTTGCGTGTTATGCTAGAGTTGTTCGCGATGTGAGCATCGCGCACTGTATAGGCCGCATAAAGACGTCCCAATGTAATTCAGGGCAACGTTGTTCTAGATTAAACTGTCATAAAATAGGCAATCATGAAGATGGAGAGAAAAACACTTTGAACTCCAAATGCGCTATCGTTCTGAAAGTTTGCCATTTACAGTCATGGTCCAGATATTTTGCGGAGATGTTTTTAATGGAAATTACAGCGTTAGAGGCGAAAGGAAAAAGAATTCTATAGCTTATTTCAAGATGACAGGCGAAAATAGCCAGAAATACGAGCAAATAATAATAGCTAAGGAAGCGATAACTAAAAATAAAAGCCGGATGCGCAGTGATTTAGGTTATTTCCTTTATTCGCAGTTTTTTCAGTTAATTTATACCATGGAAAATCTCACAACTGATGGAGTGGAAAGTCAGCTTAAGGTCATTACGACCAGCTTTGTGTTTCTAGGACGAACTTGGAACCAAATGCTTTACAATACACAATTGTTAGATAATCTCACTACTTGTTTAAATTATGAATTAAAATGTGGATTAATTTGGTATTCCTTTTGAATGATTGTTTATTTTCGGGTAACCGTGGACTTTTCTCCCCGCGCTACTTCGCCACTTTCCGGAGAAATGGCGTACATCCATTCCACACTTTACCGACGTCATATGGTTACGTACAGATGAGACTGTAACCGACGTCATATGGTTACGTACAGGTGAGACTGTAACCGACGTCATATGGTTACGTACAGATGAGACTGTAACCGACATCATATGGTTACGTACAGATGAGACTGTAACCGACGTCATATGGTTACGTACAGATGAGACTGTAACCGACGTCATATGGTTACGTACAGATGAGACTGTAACCGACGTCATATGGTTACGTACAGATGAGACTGTAACCGACGTCATATGGTTACGTACAGATGAGACTGTAACCGACGTCATATGGTTACGTACAGGTGAGACTATACCCGACGTCATATGGTTACGTACAGATGAGACTATAACCGACGTCATATGGTTACGTACAGATGAGACTATAACCGACGTCATATGGTTACGTACAGATGAGACTATAACCGACGTCATATGGTTACATACAGATGAGACTATAACCGACGTCATATGGTTACGTACAGATGAGACTATAACCGACGTCATATGGTTACGTACAGATGCGTCTACAATCGACGTCAAATGGTTTTTACCTCTGAACACCTATACTTCTAATTAGGAATTACTACTGGTGTTATAACAACTTATGCCTGTAAGAGGACAGGAAGTTCGCGTTTCGTGATGGATCCGCTTTGGCAGCGACCGTCGGGTCGTTTCGGTTCGTGTCGAAAGAAGGTGGTCGTATTGGAAACGTTCTCGTTCGAGTCGGACTTTCTCATTCATATACCCTTTGGGAGGATGGTTGGTACGGGAAAACTCCCGAGGAAAGTTCGACGTCTCGGTTGGCAATATCTGGAGAACGATCGTTTGCGACGTGAATCAGGCGTAATAAAAACACTCGCAACAATGGTAAAATCCGGCCCTTTTAATTGTCCAAGAAAAGTTTTATAAGCTGGGAGCATTCAGAATTTCAGAATTGATTAACAATATTATTATTTATTTTGAATTTCTTTTTTTTGGGTTGCTTGCTATTTCCCCCTATTTTTCTAGTTTTGTCTACCTTAATAAACGTAAGTTTTATATGAACGAGTTCCCTTTGTCATTTGAGTTTCACAAAAATAAAAACAAACAAGCAATGAAGCTTCACCAGCTGGATTATCTATAAAACGAACTAATTCCCTCTTCTTTTTTTACCATAATTTTCTTTAGATTCAAACTTGGCTATGGATATTTATTTACCTTTCTTAAAACAACAACAAACGTAGATAAACATACGAAACCAGCACCGGGAATAAGAAGGTGGTAGAAGTTTTGAAATCCCGTTGCCACCAGTTACGACTGTTCATGGCGTCGATTTCGCATGTCGAGAAACAGCAGACATAGCGCGGAGTTGGCGATTTTAATCTGATCGTCTCGAAACCGCATTAAAAAACAGCTAATCATCCACATCTAAAGGAACAGTGAAAAAGACAGTGTGCCCAGTATTCAAACCCCTCCCCTATCGTCTAAGCTTCTTCTGCGAGCTTTTCTTTTCGGTTTAATAAGTGAAATTACCATCAACGATGTACGAAAGCCGGGTTATTCCCCTTGAATGCAAAAACGAGTGAGCGCCCTTGATTTGCTTAGACGGGGATCCATCCGAAGAAACATAAAAAAAACAGAAGAAGCAGACATTTTAGTCATTTGCAATTGTGCGAACGTATTTCCCTCATCACATCAGACATTGATGAAAAATTGCACGGAATACAAAAGTTACCTTTTTAAAATTGTTCTTTTTTAATACGGCAAAAAGAGGGGGGGTAGCAAAACGTGTCGCGTGCTCGTTAGTCGTGGATGCTGAGATAGCTTGCACCAAAAACATCACCCTTTTTATCATCATTAAATCACATTAAGCGGACAAAAAGAAAAACTTCGATATACCATTTTTTTTTTTCTTTCTTTTTTCCGTTGGAGTTTGGAGGCAGAAAATAACAGCAAAAAGTTTTAGATTGTTGGGTGTCAGCAACTCAGACACATCCTCAGTGTAGTATCCTGTCAATTGTTGGTGCAATTTTAAAGTTGTTTCTGTTAATCAAACTGATACCGTTCAAAATTTTCATGCCTAAATGAATTAACGCTGAAGAAAACCTGGATATGTTTGTGTATATAAAAGAGAGATGGTGAGAGAGAGAGAGATTACGAAAGACGGAAAGAGAAAAAAAGGCAGAAGGAAAAGAGAAAGAAGAGAAGATGGAGCGAGGGAGGGGGAGGAAGATAACGAGAGAGAATGGAGAGAAGGAGGGGAGGAAGAGGAGAGAGAGAGAGAGAGCGAGAGATGAGAGAGAGAGGAGAGAGAGGAAAATGGAGAGAGGAGAGAAGGAGGGTGAGAACGGAGAGGGAGGAGAGGGGTGGGGAAGGGGAGGGGGGGGGGAAAGATGCGCGGGGGGGAATGGGAGTAACGATAGAGGAAGGAGAAGAATGAGACGAGGAGAGCGGGAGAGAGAACTAGAGATGGAGAGAGAGGGGAGAGAAGATGAGGAGAAAGGAATGTAAGCGAGCGAGCGAGAGAGCGAGAGAGAGGAGAGAGTCGAGAGAGAGCGAGAGAGAGCGAGAGAGAGAGAGAGGAGAGCGAGAGAGAGAGAGAGATGGAGAGAGAGATGAGGAGAGAGGAGAGAGAAGAGGATGGCGGCGAGAGAGGGAGAGAGAGGAGGAAAGGAATGAGAAAGAGAGAGAAAAGGAGAGACAAAGGAGAGGCTGGAGAGGAGGGAGGCCATTTTGAAGAAGAGAGCGGGCGAAGGAGGGGGAGACGCAGAGAGTGAGAAGAGGATGAGAGAGAGAAATGGAGAGACGGAAGGCGAGGGAGGGGGGAAGATTACGATAGAGGAATGAGAGAATGTAGCCAGAGAAGCGAGAGAGGGGAGAGAGAGAGATGAGGGAGAGAGAGAGAGAGGAGTGAGGGAGTGAGGGAGGAAGAGTGGAGAGTGAGAGCGAGATCGTGAGAGAGAGAGTGAGGAGAGAGTGATGAGATGGAGGAAGATGGAGAGAGGAGAGAGAGAAGACTGGAGAGAGAGGGAGAGGAATGTCGAATGAGAGGCGAGGGAGAGACAGAGAGGGAAAAGGAGGGAGATGGAGGAGAAGAGAGATGGAGGAGGGAGGTGAGCACAATGAGGGGGGGAAGGGAAGGAGGGAAGGGAGGGAAGGAGGGATAAAAGAGAGCTGGAGAGAGTGAGAGAGAGAGGGAGAGAATGGAGGACGTGGCACCCCCCCCCTGACCCTCAATGCGAGGAGGTTGCAGAGAAGGAAGGAAGGACGAGGGAGGGGAAAGAAGTGATACACAATCGAGGAATGGATGAGAGAATGTACAGATGGAGATCTTCTTGGAGGAGTTTTTTTCTTTTTAGCGGAGGATGAGAGTGGATAATCCGCGATTATTATTATTTATTTATTTTGTTCAATACTTAATTTTTGATGGCTAAACTTGTTGAACATTCGAAAGTGTCCACATATTCACCAGATTTTTTAACAGATTCTAGAATATGCCAAATGATTAAGAAAATATTAGATTTACTTAGTCCGACTGCTGTTTCAATAAAGATTTTTATTAAAGGAAATTAGGCTGTCTTTTCAGGAGCCTGTGGGCAAATTGCAAGTTGTTTCATCTGTCCACGATTAGAAATAATGAGATTTGCAACCTTAAATTGGCTAAAGTATCAGTTCTGCTGGATATCAGAGAAAAAAATACTGCTAAAACCTAAACTGTGGGTGAATGGAATGTATTGGCAGCTTGAGAGTCAGGGTAAAGAAGTTGTGAGAAAATCGAGGGACTTATACAGCGCCTCTCCACCCTTCTTGTCTAGAATTAAACCAATCAGACAAAAATTGCAAATTTAATTTTCCTTTTGCTTTAATGCGCCGGTAAAACTCCAGATTGGCCGTTTTCGCTTCTTGCCGAGCAGACGTTTTGCAATGTAATTCTGTCACCTCGCTGCACCGCCTTCCCACTCCTGCATCCAGTCCCTGACTCACCGATGCAGAAAGTACCGTAAGAAAGGCATCAATTCTGGAGCTTCCTAATAAGATAATTGACTACCCTTTCAAGGCGTGGAAACCGACGGTGATGGGGGGGGGGCATAAATATTTTGAGGTGGTTTTGCTCGACAAATTTCATAGATCGACGGAAACAGTATTCTTGGCGGTCCGCGGAAACCTTAGAAATAATAATAATATCTTTTTTTTAAAAAAAGGACCAGTTAATAGCCAGCGTTGTTCGGACCCGTTTCCAAAGCTTTTTAAAATTGGTCGGTTCATTTGTACACAATGACTGTCCATAAAAGGACTTGCGGTTCTTAGAAGAGAGGGCGTTAAGAATAAAAGGGTAGCCTGGGGGGGGGTGGGTGGTCGTAATAGAGTTAAGTATCCTCTTAAAGAAAACCTACTCGGATTTTTGAACGAGTGTTTTATGGACTCTTAGGTTTTCTCTCGTCTCGATTGTGTTCTTTAGATTTTTAGAGATTTTCAGACCGGCTATCTTTCCGGGGTTTGATTGAAGGCAGACGTCTTCATTCCTCGCTCCGTTCCCCTGGATTCTAATTCAGCGTTGTCTGGAAAGTAGATAGAGACATAAACAGGAAAACTAATCGAATTCTTTTAGCTCTTACCGCGGCGGCGCCATCTACAGAACTGGCTGAGAATTCATTACGTTTCTTGCTCTCTCTCTCTCTCCATCTCTCCATATCTCTCTCTCTCTCTCTCTCTCTCCATCTCTCTCTCTCTCTCTCTCTCTCTCTCTTCTCTCTCCATCTCCATCTCTCTCTCTCTCTCTCTCTCTCGCTCTATCTCTCTCTCTCTCTCTCTCTCTCTCTCTCTCTCTCTCATCTCTCTCTCTCTCTCTCTCTATCATCTCTCTCTCTCTTCCCCCTCATCTCTCTTTCTCTCTCATCCATCTCTCTCTCTCTCTCTCTCCATCTCTCTCTCTCCATCTCTCTCTCCTCTCTCTCTCTCCATCTCTCTCTCTCTTTTCTCTCTCTCCATCTCTCCATCTCTTCTCTCTCTCTCTCTCTCTCTCTCTCTCTCCATCTCTCTCTCTCTCTATCCATCTCTCTCTCTCCATCTCTCTCTCTCTTTCTCTCTCTCTCTCCATCTCTCCATCTCTCTCTCTCTCTCTCTCTCTCTCTCTCTCTCTCTCCATCTCTCTCTCTCTCTCTCTCTTTCTCTAATTTTTTTTTAAAGTTTCTATACACTTCTCCGTTTTTATATAATCCCGTCGGGCTGATGAGAGTTGACTTAATCCTGTATATACGGGCAGCAAGAGGACGCTCCCTGCTTCACACCCCCCCCCAACGAGAGAACATTAAACTACGTTAGCCGACAGAGTTGTCGCATCGTCTTAAATCCTTAAACAGAATATCGAGTTTTCGTTGTGTTATAATACAGCCAATAGAACCTTGGGTCGGATAGGTACGCACGTGATTTGTAGGTTGGATACTGACACTTGTTCTGCAACAGAGATGGTCGGTTTCTCAACGACCCGTCATGTTTGGGTCGTGCTTGAAAACTCGAGCGCTTCGCTAAACGGGCTACTGTAGACAGAGGTGGGCCGGGCCTTCTGTTGGTTATGGAAACACTCTCTCTCTCTCTCTGCGTGTCACCCTTATGTTTATTCCGTGTTCATAACACGCAGAGCCAGACTGGTAACCTTTTCTCTCATTTTTTTAAAATTTTATTTTACAAAGCCGCGAGGTATTCATTCCAGTCTGTAGCCGAATGGGCTGCTCAGATCGTGGGCCTGGGTTCGATTCCCGAAGAGGCCCGACTAGGTTTGTCGAGCCTTCTCCCCTGTTGTGATTTCTTCTTGCTCTTCTTTACCAGCCGGCCGCGTCGTCTGTTTCCTTCGGGTCTCCGGTTTCGTCTCGCAACTATAAAATGAAGAGATCTAGTGGAAGATTTCCCAGCGGAAGTCGTGAAGTCCCGAGCCTCACGTGATGCAGGATTGCCAACGCTCTCTAGCGGACAACAGCGCCACTTCGCTCCCTTATCAGCTTTGCCTCCCTTGCTGGCATCGGTGTACAGAAAAACTATGTTTGACATAACAGAGTAGGTAAACGTCGACATGACATGACCCCTTGGCATTATTTACTGAACGGAGTCCCAGACTCAATCATTCTCGCATGCTACTCTTATCTGTATGTGGCTAAATACAGAAGATCTAACATAAGTAAACAGATAGTCAAGTTTAAAAGAGCACCTGTTCATTCTGGGACCATATCCAGCGCTGGCAAAATACGAGTGTGGTTAATATTTCGCGGTGCAGCCCTTTTTCCTCAGGCGAGGCAACAGCGCCTTAACACGTTGCGTGGACAATCCTGATCTGCGAGATTGTACCTCATTCCTATCACAGAATCTGTGTTAGGGAGTTACGGAAAGTGGGTTTTCGGCAAAGATTTTGCAGGTATCCGGTTGAGGATATCCCAACAAGTGCTCAGCGGGGGTTCGTGCCTGGCGATTGGCCGGAATGTCCTGACTCCCTTTCCCACTCTCGCAATGCACGAGCGGCGAAATGTGACGCCCTCTTCGTACACAGATAATCGACACAAGTCTCAGGGAATGTTGATCCATCGGGTAGAATTTTGCAGTTCTTTGTCAGTTCACAGCTTAGTTGACCAAACCACAATCCGCGCCACATGATAGACAAAACACCGTATTGTGATATGGCTTCGCGATGGTCCAGTGAAAGTTCATTTGCTAACCGCGCCACACCCACATGCGCAAACAGGTAGACACTGGAAAATAAGGACGGTGCTTCAAAAGACGGAAATACGTGATGGCACCTGTGTTGCTCATCGCAGCGACTTTGCATGAGGCGAGGAGCGGTTCTCGTCTCGTTGCTCTTCCCTTGTAGTCTATGCCATGTCGATAACATCCGCGGGTTCTCGTGGACTCCCGCAAATATTCGGCTGCCAGATTCTCTTCTCAGCACAAATGTTTCCTGATTTTTGCTTTGAGCGTCCAAGAACATGGCTTTCGACATGGAATGACCCAGTATCTTGCAGATTTTCCTCTGCCTTTTACCATCGTCCCGTTGTCCAAGCCGTGCGCTCTTTTTAAAAAATCCGCCAGACTTAAGGCTTCCACTGGTTTGTGTCCGCGTGCTTATCACGTGACGGGAACAGCAATCTGAGTCCCGGATGTCTTATTTCTTATGTCAGGTCTCTGTATTTGCTTAGTATTTTCCAGTGAAGTCTGTCTTAGTGGTTAATAATCTATTAATATTGTTATTGTTTTGTTTTTTTTAATGCTTTTGACGAGATGGGAACCGGCGTGAGATGGAATTCTGGTCAAGTTTTTTTCTTTAAAGGTTTCTCTCCTTTTAAGGTCACCAGAAAATCTCTATTAACCAAGAATGAGAGAGAGAGGAGAGAGAGAGAGAGAGAGAGAGAGAGAGAGAGAGAGAGAGAGAGAGAGTTGATGTCATTACAGAGAGAGGGAGAGAGATGACGTCATTACAGAGAGATGACGTCATTACAGAGAGATGACGTCATTACAGAGAGAGGGAGAGATAGAGATGACGTCATTACAGAGAGAGGGAGAGATAGAGATGACGTCATTACAAAGAGAGGGAGAGATAGAGATGGCGTCATTACAGAGAGAAATGACGTCATTACAGAGGGAGAGAGAGGACGTCATTACAGAGAGATGACGCCATTATAGAGAGATATGACGTCATTACAGAGAGAAAATGACGTCATTAGAGAGCGAGAGAGAGAGATGATGTCATTACAGAGAGAGAGGGAGATGACGTCATTACAGAGAGAGAAATGACGTCATTACACACAGAGAGAGAGAGAGAGAGAGAACCCCAGCTGTGTCGACAGTAACTGCACTTGTGTGATTAAACGAAGGACAAAACGAGACGCGTTCAGTCACTAACATATTTTACAAAAATCCTAAATCAGCTAATCTCGTGATTGTCAAAACCGGAATAAATCAACAGATGAAGGCGAGATAAGCAGATTCACTTGGCCGTATGTAACCCTCCGCCCGCGATTCGGGCACTGGGAATGAAAAATTGCAAAATAATATTCTGAAAAGCGAAAACCAAGAAGTATACAAAACGACATCAGGGCTCCGGAAACACAGACGTACATCTGATCCCACCAGCGGGAAAAAAACCAAAAGAAGACGGATCGAGTGAAATGCGAAATTAAAACCGCTCGTCACAGCGCTTTTATTTCGGGCACATTGAAGTGGTTCTTTAATTACAAGTTATTATTCTCTCTTTTCCTTCACACCGCTGCGCTTTTATCAGCAGCCAAAATCGCGAAAAATAAATACCAGATTAATGTCGCGGCGTGGAACCAACAGCGGCTTCTCAGCCTGGAAATTCTTTGAAATGCTCTTGCGTGGCTGGCACCTTCGTCAATAAATCACTTACATCGCAGTATTAAAGTCGCCTTAAGCACCCGGCGTTATGCGTTTGCATCTTGTAACACGTGTCCGACGCGACCTTGGAACAAGCGGACTTTGGTCAGGTCGCTCTTTCTTTAATACAACCATTCAGTTTTACCCATACCGACAGAGCAGGGCTAATATGGGCAATTTGGCTAGCGCATGAACATTGCGTCTTAGTAGCGGAGATTTGATCTTCTGGTTTAGTCGAGATAACTAAGCCCGTTCGCGACTCTTCTTCAGCGACGGACGGACGGACGGACCAGTGTATAGAATAGGCGTGCATTGTTCCCAAAATGTGCGGTGATCATCCTCATTTTGTGCAGTAATGCAATGATACTATCAGAAACCATGGAGTAAGGAGGTGCTGTGCTCAAAAGTCGGAAGATTGGAGAATTTAGCCGTAATATTTCCTTAAAAATTACTTCTTAACTAGGCAACCTAAATCAGGAATTTAGACACAACTGTTTTGTGCCCGAAGAGTGTGATGTTCTCAAAAACATAAATCATATAACAACCGATGGAGAGAGCAAGAACATGGGGAGACACAAAGGCTTATGGGCACAGCTGGATTCTATAAGGAAGGAGCTCAGTGCAGAGTATCCTATGTCGAAATCAGTATGTGCAATACATACCTCAGCAGTTGCATTAAGGACATCTGCAAGTCAGTTGCAGAAATTCAACATATGATTGCAAAGGCTGGAGGAATCGCCAGTTTTTTTTCACTTGTCACCATGACAAACTTCAAAGCTGGAGAAAATTGCAGCAACTGATTCGTTCCCTCTAAAGCAATTTCCCCAATGGTTTGAAGTGAGATGGGCAGAATTTGCTATGAATCTTGTGGATGCTGCTCTGGTTTCGTGAAAAGCATTAGTTACATATTCACAATAGGGTGACGTAAACCAAGCTAAAGGCTTCGGGAAATTTCTTCCTGATGTAGACAATTTGCGACTGATGTGCTTCACAGCAGATGTTCTGTTTTTGCTGAAGAATTTTCAGCACAGGCTTCAGTCTTACAGTATTACAATTGTGGACCTCGCACCAGAAATTCAGGTCTTTATCAAAAAACTCAAGCGACTGTGGAGAAACCACTACTGGGAAGTTGGGAGGAAACACTGTTCTCTGAACTTGATGAAACAGAGCTAACACTGAAAAATGTATCCATGTGGATGAAAGAAAGGAGGACTGCTAAAAGGAATCATTTTGTCACAGATCGCAGAAGTTTTAGTGCCATTCGTAATGAAGTAATTTGTTCCCTTGAAAACTTCATGTCCAACCGGTTTGAACCTGATATATCTGACCAGCTCACAGACAGCATGGTTGTCTTCTGCAAGCTGACGACAACTGATGAGGACATTCGTGATGTCCATGAAGGTGTCGGTCCTGACACAGATTTGGCAGAACTGGCAGGTCAATATGAAACAATAAGACAAAAATACCAGGGTACTGAAAAGTCATGCAAACAAGTTCTACAAATCACATGTGGACGGGATGAATTTTCCACTTTATCAAAGATCTTGAGCACAATTCTTGTATGCAAACCACAGTCTGCTGACTGAACATCTGATATCCTCATACAATTTGTTAAAATTACCTGGCAGATCTCTTCTACAATCAAAAATTGTATATAAAAATGAATATTCCAGCGTTAGCCAACTTTGACCCCAGGCCTGCCACCTTATATCGGCTAAATAATAAACAATGCAGACTTAGCAACCCAGAAAAGGGTTACAAACAAAAATGGTTTTCAAACACATTTGAATTAGACCAAAATGACCTGACAGAAAAAGCTGAGAAGAGGTACAAGAAAACTTTCTGAACTAAGATCTTTGCACTTTTCCTTCTAAGAATTGACATTTGACACTAATGATTAATGATACACAGGGGTGTTCTGTTTGTGTTAGACAGGTGCTGTTTATGGTTAAACTTGGACCAGCTATTGTATTGTAAGAAAAACCAGATAATTTTTCTATGGATACCACTGGATGGAACTTCTGATTAATATTTTGAAATATCTACCAATTTTTTAGAGCTAAAATGCTTGTAATCTACATGTAATCTATTTGTTAAAATGTATACCTTTTTTTACTGAAATATTTGTTCATTTTTAAATATTTTTTCAAATGATAATCAAGTGTAATCCCTCACTGTCTTGTACAATTGGAAGATGCACACATCTAAGACTTAAGTGATAAAAGTAATCATCGATCATAATCATGGTTTTCTGTGGTAATCATAATATACTTTCGATCAGTAATAGACACACAGTAGATAATTGTTGAAGCCAGCCACGGCCAGAACATAGGATGTGAAAATTGTGCAGTGATCAATTTTTCTTATTTTATACCAGGGACGGACGGACAGACAGAACGCACGCGTAGTATCGCTTGCCATCGCACTGCAATATTGCGAGTAAAATTATAGCACGTAACTCGGCTGTGAACAAACACCCAGCATGCCGTGCGCACCAAAATCACTCTGGTGACGGTTGCGCTGTTTCCGTTGTTGACCGGAACAGAAGCGCAAGGATACACGCCTTCTCTCGGCTAGTGACGCGTACGGTTACCCGCGCACTGATTTACACATCTCTAGTGTGAAGCGACTTTTTTTTTTTTTTTTAACTTGTATATCAAAAAGATGCGGCTGAAACGCAGATAGATGCTTGGATGATTAGTGAAGGTCGTCCGTAACAAGCAAGCGCGCGCATTTATCTTTCAATGAAGGTAAACTGATGATAAACAAATCCGCTTATTTCCTTAGGGTAATGGAGTGCACAGGCGCCGGAGACAGCAGATGACGTCACTGATGCTCTGCTGCTGACGACGACGTCAGCTCACACCGGCCGATAGTTGCCGAGAGGACACAATAAACTCTCCCGCAGCGACTCGTCGGGAAGCCGTGACACAAGAAGTCATCGCGTTCGCCGCCCCATTTCACCGACAGCTTCCGGGGTTTCTTTTGTCGTTGGCTCTCAATGAAACAAACAAAACAAACAACATAAAATAACGGATGAAATATGTCGTTTCGGTATCTGTCTTATGTATGATTCGCTCATTAAATACACGAGTCGGCTCGTTGGATGAACCCCGTGTGGGATTCCCCACTCGTCCCGGTTCAAAACGCGGGAAAGCGGCGGACATCTCGAGCATTTTCAGACCGGTGGCGCCCCTCCGACATCTCCCGAGGTTCCCGTTGGCTACGAGCGGGCTGCGCAATTGTACGAGAGCAAAGCATGACGGGAAAAAGTGTGTGTGTGTGGGGGGGGATCGATCGTTCGATTTTTGCGGACGACAACGCAGAAGAAAATTTAAAAAAAAAAAAAGCCGTTGGCTTTTAGCAAACGGATTATCTTGTACGGGGCAAAGATGAAAGGGGCAGACAACTTTGCGGTGCCATTAGAACAACTGAACCGTAAACGACGTCAACAAGCCGTTCTGGTCCCTGACCTGGTGACTAACCGACGGCACGTCACGAAGATGGCGCCGAGTCGACGCTCGTTTGATGCGAAGATGATGTTGTTCGGCAGTAAATGCAAGACTTAAAAACGGTTTTTTTTTTTGTTTTTTTTTTTCAAATTGCAGAAGACAAATTGTGACTCGATAAAAATAGTTGGATTGATGATCGAACGACTCCACGGTATCCGAGTTAACTTCAAAGTGCGAGGCAAAACGAAATTAACCTTTGCGGTCGAAAACAGCAACAACAACAACAAAAAAACAGAATTGTTAATGAGTTGGAATAAATTACTGGTAAACGTAGTTAATGAAATTAGTATTAATCATATCATAATTGCACTGATTAATGGTAAATTCCCTTTCCTAAGCCACGATAGCCGCTTTTACCCTCATTACCACAAAACTAGAGTAACTCATTAACGCTCTTGCTAAACAGGGAAATATACAATACCGCTGAGAAGTACGGGACGGAAACTTCGTAAAGTATATGCCTTATTTTTGTTAGCTGCACCATAACCACGCTTTCATGTGATGATAATCATAATATAATTTAAAAGTTTAGTCTGATCATGCTGGAAATTGCTTTAGGATTTCTATCAGTCGCAGAGTTAACTCAAGCAGCGCTATCGTCTCGTTCGCCGGCCAATGACAGGCGTCGCCTCGTAACGTCAGTTCTGGAAAGAAATCATGCTGCCATTATAGGCTAAATGCCCCCAAGTCATGCGAGATTATTTCACCTGCCAATCACTTGTCGTTTCCAAAAACTTCCGAAGGAAATTAAGAGTAGAGAAAGGTAATGTCGACTGCCTTTGCCCAACCACGGAAAACAGTAAAACTGCCAAAGGAGGGCGCTGTCTACTACTGTTTGCTAGCACTAACCGTCTCCATCCGTTTCCTTCAGGGCTCGAGTGTGTGAGGAGACGCCAGAAGCATCAGTATCTATATTTTGAGGTTCTCAACATGATGTTGGACGGCATCCTCTTTAGACAAGTCGGCGATGCCGGCTGTAGACGATAAAAAACATTAATTGTACCGTTTTATCGTGACATTTTCTGAAGATATGAAACATGCGACCAACTGCGCGATGAACCAGGATATTAGAAATAATGGGGGTATAAAGTCAAATTGATGAGTGCAAAGCATAAGTAACGTTTCGTATAGTTTGTATGTATAGTTTTGTAGAAAGTAATCTGCAAAAGAAAAACCAGGATCGTTTCGTAGGTAAATACACCAGCTTTTCTCTCCAGGACGAGTCAGAGTAAGTTTTAAAACCATTATTCATTTTAAAGACTACTGACAGTAAACATAATTTTGGCATAGGGGAGGGGAGACCGCCAGGGCTAGTTGTTACAGGACAAATAATTTCTAATCCAACATATACATTATCTATAATTGACGTCATATCATAAAGTCAAAGAATATGACGTCAGTTACAGTTAATTTATACGGTTAATCAGGGATTGGTGGCGCTGCAACAACTTACCTCCGTAAAAACTAACCCCAGTTTCCCTTACTGCTGTACATAGTTCAGTTAAAACAAATTAGCTTAAATTATAATGCACATAAAAACAAATAAGATATTCTCATATCAGTACTTTTTGTATTCTTGGTCTTCTTTGAAGTGACAATATAGAGAGCAATGACGTCAAACCAGTACGAGTGTCATAGACCACCATGCACAACTATGACACGTAGCCAAACACCATAGACCACCATTCACAACTATGACACGTAGCCAAGCACCATAGACCACCCACCATTCACAACTATGACACGTAGCCAAGCACCATAGACCACCCACCATTCACAACTATGACACGTAGCCAAGCACCATAGACCACCCACCATGCACAACTATGACACGTAGCCAAACACCATAGACCACCATTCACAACTATGACACGTAGCCAAGCACCATAGACCACCCACCATTCACAACTATGACACGTAGCCAAGCATCATAGACCACCATTCACAACTATGACACGTAGCCGAACACCATAGACCACCATTCACAACTATGACACGTAGCCGAACACCATAGACCACCATTCACAACTATGACACGTGGCCGAACACCATAGACCACCATTCACAACTATGACACGTAGCCAAGCATCATAGACCACCATTCACAACTATGACACGTAGCCAACACCATAGACCACCATTCACAACTATGACACGTAGCCAAGCACCATAGACCACCCACCATTCACAACTATGACACGTAGCCGAACACCATAGACCACCATTCACAACTATGACACGTGGCCGAACACCATAGACCACCATTCACAACTATGACACGTAGCCAAGCATCATAGACCACCACCATTCACAACTATGACACGTAGCCAAGCACCATAGACCACCATTCACAACTATGACACGTAGCCAAGCACCATAGACCACCCACCATTCACAACTATGACACGTAGCCAAGCACCATAGACCACCATTCACAACTATGACACGTAGCCGAACACCATAGACCACCATTCACAACTATGACACGTAACCAAGCATCATAGACCACCATTCACAACTATGACACGTAGCCGAACACCATAGACCACCATTCACAACTATGAGGCAAACAAACAAAGTTTGGTAAGATTCCCTCAAAATTAACGATACAAATAAGTTATTACAATTTTCAGATGTAAATTAGACGTTTGTTAACGTCACAATGGCTTTCCTTCAGCTAATCTATCAAAAACGATATTAATCATAATCCTCCTCTCAGAGATGCAGTCTTTTTTGTTCCTTCATTAGAACGCAAAATTATATTTTAAAATAAATAGATTTCAGCAAACACACAATCACTTTTTAACCTCTGTGCTTTTCTCCACCTTCTTCCTCCCCCGTTTTAGATTTTACTGTTAAAATAGCTGAATGCTTATCTTCCCGGAGTTGCAAAGACTTTTCGGGTTAGAAACGTAAGTGATCGGTGATTACAAAGCTGTTGCATCTGATGCCTCACGCCAAGATTTCTCTAAGAGTCCGACCGACTTCTGAAACCCGAGAACCGAGGAATTTCGGATATAAAAGCAGGAAATATGTTTTCTGAAGGAAGAAGGTGGGACTCGTGATGATTTCGGACAGTATAACTCTTGGCTTGTGGTATACTCCACACAAATCTTCGTTATTCACCTTAATTCCATAATCAATGCTTTGATGCTTTAATTGAAAGCGAAATTAATTATTGCAACAGAAAAGACGGACAGCTGTTAGTGTTCAAATAAAACTTAACTTCTAAACATCCTCGGCCACGTGCATGGCGTACATCATCGTCGAGCTTAACCCGCGCGGCGATCAAACCGTCTCAGAGCTGTGCATGCTTCTGTACCGCCATCGTTTTTTTTTGTTGTTGTTGTTGTTGTTGCGTCACGGTTGTGCAAAGCGCTCTAAGGAGGATCACTCACGAGTCAGTATTGAGAAGATGTTGTTGCGTCACGGTTGTGCAAAGCGCTCTAAGGAGGATCACTCACGAGTCAGTATTGAGAAGATGTTGTTGCGTCACGGTTGTGCAAAGCGCTCTAAGGAGGATCACTCGCGAGTCAGTATTGAGAAGATGTTGTTGCGTCACGGTTGTGCAAAGCGCTCTAAGGAGGATCACTCGCGAGTCAGTATTGAGAAGATGTTGTTGCGTCACGGTTGTGCAAAGCGCTCTAAGGAGGATCACTCACGAGTCAGTATTGAGAAGATGTTGTTGCGTCACGGTTGTGCAAAGCGCTCTAAGATCACTCACAAGTCAGTATTGAGAAGAAATTGGCGTGCATTTTGGCGTTCGCATGGGTTCTAGCGTTAACTACCTCCTTCTACTCTCGCTTTAAAAGAGTTACGAAACATTAAAACAAACGAAAGTGAGAATATTAAATAAATTACATCCTATGTGCGTTCAATAATTTAAGATTAGTAATGGCAATAGTCACAGATATTAGGAATATATTTGGAGAACGAGTGACCAACAGCGCCCCCTTCAGGGAGGAAAAGTGACTATTCAAACCGTTAAACAATTATCTTCTGTTTGGGAAGTTTTGACCGCGTCGACTCTCAGTTAAGTGTCCCTCTGATACGATCGCCTCGTGTTGCTGTTCCCGCGACACCACCGAGATGTTCAATAGAACTGGTTTGGGGACTCGAAGACTTTAGCCTGGGTTGGGGGGGAGAAACAAAAGCTCGTCTATGATGTCCTCCCACTGACTGGCCGGCAGGTGGGGTGCGTGGTGGAGCGAGAAGGACTGCGACAACAACCGGAAACCCCCACTAACCAGGTGATGGGAAGTAGCCAAACTGAATGTTTACTTTCCTGCTTTTCTTCCAGATCTATACATTTATGTCGACGTATCATCCCCCCTCCCTCCCTGACGCTTCATGCCGATAACAGATCAAACCGTATCCTTATGTAAAATCTACTTGGAACTGTACTGACGACAAACGAAAGCACCGACAGTGGATCAGGCCAATCAAAGCGCGATGTTCGGTGCTCGGTTATATCTAGAAGCCACGCTCGTGAATGATCGAAGAACTTTCTTTTGCACCGCTACCAGAAAATGACACCGATATCAGATGAAACTAATCAAATAACACAACACCGATAGCCGCTCAAACTGCCTTCCCAGCTAAATCCTGCTCGAGCGTCGCCATACAATTTTAATCGATCGAGCTACAGTTTCGGAATTCTACTCAAGACTAAACTAACGACAGGTAGAATTGGAAAACTCAGCTGGTTAGGGCCATTCAGGACAGTAAAACATTCCGAGGTGTAGAAGCAGAAAAAAGAAGGAAGTTTTGCCGTTGTCTTTGTCCTGACCGATATTCTGACCAGCCATCGCCAGAAGTAAAGAAAATGATCCATTTGTCCGGACACAAACCACTCGATAAACAGGTTGACCTGTTTACGTTTCCAAAGCGATACCATTTTCATCTATCTGCCGCGACGCCCTGGAAGGTTTCGGCAATAAGTATCGCTGTATCTGTGACAAATTTCCCAAGCCCGACTGAAGACGATCGCCACTTTTCTCAAGATAATGATAGCGTGAGCCGGACATGGTTTTCACGCCTCCCTTTTGATTCCTGTCCGTGCTACAGCGCGCCCCCTACCTCCTTCCATTTATGCCAGCGGATATAGGCATTTTCTCTCACCCGACCGACTCCTCCCAGCAGCAAGTTGCGATCGTTCATGCCAGACATTTTCTATATCGACTTCTGACAGTTTCGTACGGAGGCCAGGAAATATGGTTGCGGTACGTGTTATTAAATTTCCTGCGGTGGCCCATACATCACGGTCAAAGATATTCCGACAATGGGAAGCGACAGAGCAGCTTCGCTGGGAATTTAGACAGCGGTCATCCGCTCTCGAATCGATCGTCAGCTGGCAGGGATCCGGAGTATATAGAAGACAGGTATTCTTCGTTTGTTCACCTGTTCACACATTGTCACCGTAACGCCATCACCGAAACGACAAATAATTACACTGGGGTCCGATAGCGCGTCAGACTTTAGCTTATGTACAGTTTTATATACACCGCAAAGAACTTCCAAAAAAGCTTTTAGGATGCGGATGTATAAATCCTTAGGGGAAATAAATAACAAAAACATAAGTCGAACTGTGTTTTAGTATGTACTATGTTCGCAGAAAGCTACACACCACGACAAGAGCAAGTCCTTTCAGACACCATTTTGGTCAAACTAAAAGCTACGCTAGATTCCTCTGAAGCTGAGGTCATTTAAACAACGAATAAATAAACCATTCTGTTAGTGAATTAAATAACGACGACTGCCTCACGTGATCGTTCTATAGAAAATCCGGGTATCTGTTAGCCATCGACCTTGACACGTTGAACCAACCACGGATTGGACACATGGGCTCTCCCACTTACCAAACGCAGTGCAGCAATCAACCTACGTTTTAAGGGTGAATCGTGAACTTTTTAGATAATTGGAAGCTAGTCCACTTACTAAACTATGATTATAAATGTATAATAATGCGATCGTGAATAGACTGGCCAAACTTATGGGGAAACTGATACATTTGGGTGAGACCTGTTCACTTTGAAGAAGATCGTTCTTAGACTTCCTTCGTCCTATCAGAAAGATCTCTCGCAGGTAAAGAAGCTCCAGGGAAACATCAGTCATGGCCGCCTCGCGTTTGCATACTTTAAACCCCTCGGAAGAATACAGTAAGGACGCCCTCTCTATGAGCCGTACTTCGTGTATTAGTTGCACAACTCTGACATTCGTGGAAATAGATGGAATAACGAACACCTTTTAAATTCCTAGTATTTAGCACACCCACACCCACACCCACACCCATGTAAATGGGCTAACGTAGATAAAGGCAACGGGCGAAACCCGGTTAATGACGTAAAGCAGAAATAGATCAGCTGGCGCCAGTGTGGGTCGGTCGCCCAGACGGGACTGAGCTGGCCGACTCGCATTGGCAGGGCCGGAAACAGCTAGCGAATAAAAAGACGGTCGGGGGCGACCTGGGCTGATATGGAGAGTAAAATCAGCGGTCACACGATAAAAACGGCACCAGGGTGCTACAACCTCTAATACAGATGGCAAGAGAATGGAAAATATAGTACCTAGAGCAGATTTTTTTAAAAAAAGAGAGAGCCTTTAACACAGATAATGAGATGGCTGCCCTAAACCAACAACGAACAAATTTCATAGAGATAGTGTAGCAATAGGGAAGGAAAAGAACCGTTGGTGAGAATTCGCTTAAAAGTACGAATACGGTGACAGCGCGAACGAAGGTCTCACGACAGCTCGTGTGTGTACCAGTTAGGGGCTGGGGGGATAGGAATATTCCCTATTACGAATCGGCTCCTAAACTCAAACCTCTCGTGGCGCAAACTGAGGAATCACGCCAAAAGTGGTCAAATCGACGCCAACACTGCCCATCTGCGCCGGAAGATCACTCACAAAACGCCCATACTGTAGGAGGATGGGCGGACGACACTGTCGTGCAGGACCCTGTCCAACTTCCGGCCCAGTATGCCGTATTTTAATCAGTAGAGGTGAGACCGCCTATTAGACTTTTTTGATCTTTTCGGCGCCAACAACTGATTTGGAGCAGCCATGAGGCTTTAATCGACATTATCAGAGAAAAAATAACGACAGAAATATGCAATCTCAAGCTCCTGTGCCATTGATCCAAGTACGTTTTCGGACCGCCAGTTAAGCAGGAAAACAATAAACTATATATTTATAAATTGATTCTGCACGTTTGAAGTACATATTACACGCTTATACCTGACCCCCTGCGTTCCTTTTAGGTCAGACCATATATTATTCATTGCTTATACCTTTTCTGGCAAGTACACGCAATGTTTGGGTTCCGTCCCCAAGAGACCTTCTCAGCCATTCCTTTCTCTACGTTTCCGGTTTTCACCCATGGTGGGAGAGTTTACAGTCTCTCTCTCTCTCTCCTCTCTCTCTCTCTCTCTCTCTCTCTCTCTCTCTTTCTCTTACTTTCCAACTCACAGAGGAACTACACAAAGAGTAAACTCTGATCAGAAACAAGTTCTTGGGTAAATGGTGTGTTTTCCTGCCTACTGGGAGGAGTTGGGTGGCCGGATACCCCACTATGGATGGGCCGACTTTGATAGAGGTGGATAAACCTCGCCTCCAACAACTGCAACAGCCAGAAGTGAAACCGATCTCGCCACGTTACATAATTCTGCAGTCATTCAATGGTACAGATAGACTCTCTCCCTCCCTCTCTCTGTTCTGACGTCATCTCTCTCCCTCTCTATCTATCTATCTCTCTCTGTACTGACGTCATCTCTCTCCCTCTCTATCTATCTATCTATCTCTCTGTACTGACGTCATCTATTTAATGACGTCATCTCTTTCTATCTATCTCTCTGTTTGACGTCATCTCTCTCTGTACTGACGTCATCTATTTTAATGACGTCATCTCTCCCTCTCTATGTATCTCTCTGTACTGACGGCATCTATTTTAATGACGTCATCTCTCCCTCTGTATGTATCTCTCTGTACTGACATCATCTCTCTCTGTACTGACATCATCTCTCTCTGTACTGACGTCATCTATCTTAATGACGTCATCTCTCTCTATCTATCTCTCTGTTCTGACCTCATCTCTCTCCCTCTATCCATCTCTCTGTTCTGACGTCATCTATCTCTGTGTACTGACACTGACGTCATCTCTCTCCCTCTCTATCTATCTATCTCTCTGTACTGACGTCATCTATTTTAATGACGTCATCTCTCCCTCTCTATCTATCTCTGTGTACTGGCATCATCTCTCTCCACCTCTCTCTGTACTGACGTCATCTCTCTCTCTCTCGCTCGCTCGCTCTCTCTCTCACTTGCATCTCAATGCTAGGCGGCAGAACAGGCGAGACGATCACTCAGCAGGTTTTTCACGTATACGTTTTTGCTACCGTGGAACACCGATCACGTAGGTCATTAGTATTCTACGACAGCTAGATCTAAAATGTCGCAAGTGATAAAAAACGAAGGTCACTCGTTCACGAAAACTCGAGCCGCTTTTGCTTAATTAAGCCTGGCAGGGCCACCGTAACAGTTCTACAGCGTTAAGACGTCCACATCAACGTTCCGCATGTCGTCTCTGCTGCCCCGTTCTCTCTTCTTCTTTATCACCACACGATTGTAGGTACTTAACGAATCAACCCCCCTCCTCCCATCGAGCTGGTGCACCGCGAGAGCCAACCGCTAATGGCGACCATCCATCGTGCTTTGCATTCTCCTCTGTGTTCACTTATTACGTACAATATTCTTTATTATTATTATTAAGCTATAAACTTTCCCCGCGGGTAGGTGATGATGATGATGATGATTATTATTATTATTATTATTATTATTATAATTTTTTTTTTTTAAATCAATTCGAAGAAAATAGCATCTGACAGGCGAGTAGGAAAGCGCCGATAAGGACGTCAAGCGGGCTGCGACTCGGTTATTTGTACCCCATTTGTCGGGAGCTAACCGCGGGGCGGGAAGACTCCGGGGTCGCCGTCAGCAACTCGAAACGTCAGATTCGATTTGCTTTCGCATTTCGCGCTAGATGATAATCCAAGCGAATCACCGATAAACCGGCATATGGACCTCTGGCGAAGGTTTCCCGAAGCAAGAGGGGGGGTTCCCCCACCACCCGCCAGTTTTATAGTCTTACCCTCAGACGTTTGCGGACTTGAGATCGCGCCTCATCCGAGTTGTGGCCATTTCTAGGAGAAAAGCGTCTGGGACTCATTGATTGGCGCCGCTACTTTCTGACAGCCGCAGTTATCTCAACAGAGGCGAGTGGATTTTATTGAAGTGATTAATACCGAAATTTTTCTCCCCAATGCTGCTGAGGAGAACCATAATTATAAATCTTCCCGTGTGAGCAAATCCACGCAGATCACCTTAATAATAAAATTTGCAGTGCCCCCCCAAAAAAAACAGGGAGAAAAGAAAAGGGAAAACTTTAGCTGATATTGGTCATTACCTGTTTTCAAATAATTATATCTCAAACCAATAAACAGTTTATAAAATATAAATATACAAAAAATTACAACAGTTTGACTTATTATAAACACGCAAAAAATAATGTAAGGGAGATCCGGTCTTGCTGTAACACTAGTAATTCCCAATTAAACGCAGAAATGAGACTATAATCGACGTCATACGTGATAGATGAAGGCATAGCGGACTTCGTATGACGTGATGGATGAGGGTCTAATAGACGTCATAGGCTTTGATCTGCCACCGACGGCTCATGCATATGATGCCATTATATCTCAGCTGTACATTTAATTACGAATTATACCAGTGCTGTAACAACTTATCCCTATGACAACTAGTCCCAGTATTCCATATTCCATAATAGAAAAACGAGTGAACTCTGACTGACTTCATTACAATTTCGACGTGAAAAGGTTGAATCTGCCTATAAGACTCGCCCTTCTGTGTGTGTGTGTGTGTGTGTGTGTGTGTGTGTCTCGCTTTAGAAAAACGTTTCTACGTATTACTGGTGATATTCTATAGGTAAGAGGTTTTAGAAACCTGTCACTTTCACCCACAATGCACTGAGTGGACAACCGCCATTTTGGCTAATCGAAAAAAAATCAGAATTGCAGATAAAATCGCAAAGGGCAAGGAGAATTTATTACTACATTGGCATTTAGATATCGAGAGACAACCGCTACCGTACTCGGCAGCCTTGACCTGTATGCTATCAGGCAAAAACAAAGTGTGACAGTCATGGAAATTTTCTTTCTATCCAGTTTGTACTTGAATATAATTAATTACCTGGTTTTCATACCTGGGCGCCTCCTTCATCACGGATGTTGTCCTGTCGTAAAATAAGTCTCACCAACGAAGATAACTTTCTGCATGTGTGTGTGTGGGGGGGAGGGGCAACTCTGGCGAGAGAGAGTAATGAAATGGTTATCCGCTAGAGAGCGTTGGCTGTCCTGCGCCAAGCCGGCACTTCCGACTTGGGCAGAGAAATTCCAAATAGAACTCTTAGGTGTGGGAGGAAACTCCAAATGACCGGCTGTTGAAGAAAAGCGAGACGAAGCCTTGACACGGGGAGGTAGTACACCAAACCGATAAGACCTCCCAATCGGAAATCGAACTAGAGCCCTCAACTTTGGGAGTGCAATAAGCCGGGCCACCGGCCGCCCCATCACCACCACGGATGACCTCAAACGTTTTAAGGGCTTACGGGCAGTTTATGAGCATCTTTTCGTCCGCCACCTCTCGGTGCACGTCTGTAGCTACAGCAAGTGCAAAAAGCTGATACCAGCCGTGACGGCTCCAATCAGTAGCAGTTTCTCCGTATTTTCTTTCTGAAGTCGGTAAAACAGTTGTTTACAAATCGATCTTTTTTTGTTTGTTTAATTGGCACTAATGGCGTCAATATGAAATCACTATTACACCTGGCGTTTTCCCCGCTGATCCACTCATCTCGGATGCCAAGCAGTGCATTGTGAGGGAGTCGGATACTTCTGCAAACCAGATATGCAATTATTATTCATCTTCAACAGTCGGGCCAGAATGCATTTCTTCATGAGGAAAAAAAAGGAAATCAAAGTAATATAATAAAAGAATTTTAAAAAAAAAAACTAACGATATACACAAAAGATAGATAAACAAATAAAGAAAAATATTCTGTAAACAAAATATATGGCAAAAATCAGATCTGGTCGTGGATTTGATATTTTCGTTACTTCTCCTGCTCCCTTTTCTGTTAGAAACGGACTTGGATGCCGCGGACATCAATTAAAAACAAACAAACAAATAAAAATTAAACAATAAAAGATCCGATTAAATCCGACGACACACTTCTGCTACTTGCAGCACTCCCAGCCTCTTTCTAAGATCATTTGTCAAGCGTCTCATTAAGACGGATTTCGAGTTTTCTATTCAGTTTTGAAGAGGGTTTCAACAAAAAAAGTATCCATAATTGGAACCGGTTCATAAGAGAGCAACAACAACAACAACAACAACAACAACAAAAAGATACTTCGAAAGTTGTGCTATCTGTGTTTGAAGGGAGATTGAAATCGGCATCTGTCGTTCTTAAAAACGAAATGCTGGAATCTAGTTCTGACGTCATCGAGAGCGAAGACCATCAGTAAAATGATGTAATACAGCCACCCGGGGTGGGGGGTCTGTCTCTCCGGAAACGGGAAACATCACTCTCCAATCAAATCCATTTCTGGCCGCGCGTGAGATGCATTCCGTAAATTTATGGCAAATCTTTTTTTTTGTTCTTCTACAATTTAAAATTAATCGGTTAGCCAGGGGACCTCGAACGCCATGGAAGCTCCGTCGTTTGTCCCGGCAACCACGTGACGTCAGCCGACAGGTTCGCGGCCGGTCGTCCAAGACAGCGATCCTGAGCAGAAACTGACGGTAGAATCTGGCAGCATCTTTTTTAAAAAAAACAACAACAAACAAACAAAAAAACTGGTGTCCGTCTGGGTTTGATATCAAAATATTTTGAAGTCCGCAAACGGCCAGACTACAACAGCATCTACCGGGTTATGGAAATGGTGGAAGGCGGTGGGATGAACAGCGTAGTCGATTTTGGCGGAATTTTCAGAGAAAAATTCCAGATGATACGGATAAATCCCTGACGACTAGAGAAGAGGCTTCTAGACACCGCCAGCATGGGGTGGGGAAGATGGGATGCTGACGCATAAATCCTTTAAGAAGGTAATTATTGGATACTTGAGTAAATTTCACAGCGTGAAAGTCTCGAAGACGCTTTACCTTTTTTAAAAAAAGAATGGTAAGAAGTGCAAAATAATTAATTTGCCATGAAAATCATCATTTAGGGTTGTGGAAACGGTTAAAAGAGGACTCGGCTTGAGAGATGCCTTGTGTTGTGGAACCCACGGGGCGTGGCTGACTCCCAAGGAGTGTCAGTACGAATCTCTAACGGTAATCGTACATAACAAATTTTATAAATAGAAATTAAAATCTCGTGTGTTTCCGGTTCACGTTTTGCTTGTTGAGAGCAAACCGACCGGTCGCAGGCGGGTTGAAAGCCAGCTGAAGACACTTGAACAATTCGGAAAGGGCAGAAAAGGCCGTTGCGAAGACATCTGCGGATTGACATCACCGCACTAAAGTAACCCTGATGACGGTGACGTGGAAAGATCGGCGAAAGGCGGGTTCTGAACTAACCCTTTACTTTCTGCAAACAGCGCATCACTGCGAACATCCCGTTCTCGTCTCCACGTCAGTGACCCTTTTGAGAATGGGCGAAATTAATGAAAAGAACGGGAAACAACGAAGGAAGGCAAACATTCCAGAGACGGTCAGGTGTTCGGGCTTGCTCTTGAGTTCAGTTGCAAAATTAATAGTCGCATTCAACTCGAGTCAGCCTCGAAAATAGGAGAGAAAAAAATCATTTTGAGTCGAGTAATATCCTTATCTTTATCATGACTACGGTCAGCGCCGGAGTGTAAAAGGCAGGAAAGTAACGGTTCGTCATTGTTTTACAAATCTGTGTATTACATCGTTCTAGCATCTTCTGTAATGTTCCAGAATGTTTTGAATTGTTTTTCTTTTAAAGGGCTTCTGATGATACTGCATAATGGCGGAATGTTCTGGAATGTTTCTTGAATGCATATAAGATGTGCTGCTGACTCCAGAGATCTGAATTACTGAGGTAGCTTGAGAAAAACTAAATGTCCTTTTTCGGCCGTGTTAAATCAGCATAAGACAACGGATTCCATTCGCATGGAACTGGAATGGACGCTGAAGATTTTGTTGATGAAAGCTACTCTAATAAAACTTCCATCTTCCATGCAGGGTTAACCAGCTCCCAGAAAACTAACTTCAGGCGGGTCTTGCTGAGTTTAGAACCGCCTTCGGGGAAAGCAAGGTGCGCCGTCGCAGACTGGTCCAAAATCAATGTCAAGAACACGGAAACTGAGGAGAACCACTTGTACAACCGCCAAACCCATCACTGACACGGAGCCGTTCGGGAAGCTCAAGGACGAGTCAGCCACCTATATTTGGAACAGCCAACGGTGAAAATGGTGTATAAAAAGGAAGAAAAAAAAGAAGTCGATCAACTTACAGACCAAATCGTGCAAAGAAACTTAGAATTAGCAGTGATCAGTCCTGTTTTGATTACATTGTCGAAAAAATACCAAAACGTCAGATTTATCCGAACCGAAGCACACTCCTGTAAACCGGAAACCAATCGTTGCGGCTTATTTCAGAAGAAATAAAATAGGCTTGTGCTTCTTTGACTAGCGTGAGTGGATTATCTTCACACTGCAGATCGATACAAACTGGTGACAGACACGAGATAATGGAAGCAGTGTTGCTGAATAAACTCAAGGACCGTACCAAACTGACTGAGATGTAAAAAGAGAAGACTCAGTATTGAAAACGCCTTATCCCAATATACATTAGAAGGAGATGGTAACTGCGATCTATATGAATCTAATCATTTTAAAGTCTTTTGAACGCAAGAAGGAGCTCGTTTATGTTGACCACATCTTGGGCAACAATATTAAAACCTGTTTCTTCAGGAACGAAGATATTTTCATCTTGTTTGATTCCGTCCTGATGACTGTGACAAAGGTTCGATCAACAGACGAGTTACGTGATTCGCTTCTTTTTAGAGCTGGAGAAAGCTTCCATCAGCTGTGCTCGAACGACTTGGAAGGAGTCACTGACCTGTAAACAATCCTGTAGAGGCGGCAGAAAGTTCTGCAACAGATCTTATGTCCCCGTGGAGTGTAGTTACGAAAATCCAAAGGCCAGAACTGTTCAACAAACCCCTCCCACAAGATAATTCTATCAGTCTATAATTGGGAACTAAAGCTGGAAGCGTTGAAGAGTCAGCTGATTTATTCTAAAGACCCAGAGATCATTGTTATTCGAAACGTTACTCTTGAACTTTCGACAAAGAATTTGCGTTTTGAAAAAAAAGACCTGACTTCTCGACTTGGTAAAACCGAAGAACTCAAATTATCTTTCCATCTCAAGTCCTCACTTCTCACTCGGGCCCGACTCGCACTCCACCCTGTTTGAAAAATCTGAGACCAGCCCAACAACACCTGGACTCAGCTCCTGAGGAAATGTAATAAAAAGGAAACGAGGATCGTTGGCCTTCGAGGTCGACGGTTCGGGTTTTGGTAAAAACCGCTGCGGCTTGGAAGATGTAGGGATTGCGTCCTGAAGCACCGTTTTCATGCAGAATTATGAAGAGTGATACTTTACGCTGAGATATTTATCACAACTGTCTCACTTCTACCAGTTGGTCAGGTAATGAGTTTCAGGTGGTGGGGCGTGGGTGATACTTAAGTTATTCGAAAAGGCTCCGCGATGTCCTTCGTCGCAAATAGATGCTGAATAACAGAACTCTGAGACTTAACACCAGACATAAGCGGGCAGTCTGGAGGGGAGAGGGGGGGGGGCGTCAGGCGTCTTTTAATATTAACGATTAGGCGACGTGACTGCGCTAGAAACTGGTAACGCGAGTAGGAAACAACAACAGCAGATGCCAGGGTGTAAATCGAGTTTGTCTCGGTCTTGTCTGCTGTCAAAGGGCGACCGAGACGAGCGGAGCAGGTGGGTTTTTCCAGGTTACCTAGTTCGGCAGAAGGTCCCGGCGCCTAAGGACCGCGGGTGACGTAGAAATAACTCACGATTTTTAAAGGGTTGCCCTTTGAAGTCGCGCATCTGGCTTGAAACGGGGATGGTAAAACCTGTCTGTAGGGATGGAAATGAGAGAAAATCCAGTTTCGAATGAGCGATTTACTGATGCCAGCTCGCCATTGTTATAAACACGGTTTGAAGTCCCCACAGGCGGAAACAAACATCTTTAATGCAAGAGAAAATATGGAGTAGAACTCCATCCCTATCGCTGGATCCCAATAAAATACGGAGTAAAGATGGGCGTAACTTACCTTTACCGAGAAGTAGTTGCGATATTTTGTCCACTGATTTGTGCAGGTGTTGTTCATGCATAACACAACCAACAATAGACAAAAGCGTTTGTTTTTACCTGCTCCGTACCAGGTGTCACACTAAACAGAAATACGATTGTCAGAAGGTATTTGCATGATATAGCCATTTACTCACTAGGTAGAGAAGCTCGGCTCTTGAATAAGCTTCGAAGGAAAAAGGGATGGAAATTTTCTATCTTCTGCCAGCTTTTCAACCAAGACTGTTTATAAAACGGCGTCGTTATCGAATGTATACTGGACTGGGAAGATGACATGCTGGGCCGTGTATTAATTTTGCTCATCAAAAATGTTTACCACCGGATGTGTTCCACATTACATCTCTCCAAATCTGGCGTCTGGCCGTACTCCACAGCGGGTAAAGGTACCTGTCTTGTTGTTGTTGGGTTTTGTTCCCAGCTATCCGAAAATAGGCGCAGTCCTTCCTATCAGACTGCACCAAATCGAATTAAAGTCGAGTCGTCGTATTTCTCGACGTGTAAACCGAAGCTTTTTAAACTATTAACATAAATGTTATAGTGAGATCTGGCTACCACGACCGCTGTTTCTTCTTGACAGGTGAAGAAAACAACAACAACAATTGTGATTAAATGCCTGGGTTATAAAAATCATGAAAGATTTAAAGATTTCGAAAAAGATTCCATTAACCGAAAGAAAACCAAAAGGGTGCCAATACCAGCGAAAAACACGAGGAAACATTGAGTGACACAAGGCATTCATTGCAAGCGAGTTATATATATATATATAGAGAGAGAGAGAGAGAGAGATGACGTCATTAGAGAGAGATGACGACAATGGAGAGAGAGAGACAGAGAGAGATGACGTCATTAGAGAGAGAGAGATGACGTCAATACAGAGAGAGATGACGACAATGGAGAGAGAGAGAGAGAGTTTCGGAGATGACCCTTAAGAGCAGTAGTCTTCACAACTCCGACTGGCGGATTTCCCCCGTAAAGACGAGCGTGGAGCAGCACTGAAAGATTAAGGCGGATTCACTTTGACGGGCTAGGGGGCACCACAAATCTCCTGCTGAGAAAGCCGTAAACAGGTTCGTCTGTTGTGCTCAGCGTTTTCTGGCCGCGCGAGATGGTGAGCTCAAGGACGTTCCCGTATCTTTTGACGTCAGCCACTTGTGATTAGAAATCTTAGTACTGCAACCGAATTATTGGCAGTGGTAACGTATATTGAAACTGTACCGATCTAATATTCTCCATAGGTATGTGTGGTTTTAATAATACAATTATCAGAAGAACATAACCCCCCCATAAATTAGATAGGTTACCAATCTTTCCCACGAACGACATCAGCTACTTTCGTTGACATGTAAGTATCTAACCTTAGTCGGGTCATTTGAATACTAGAAGGTAAATGTCATACCACCAGTATTCATACACAAACACCCACCTCACCTCAACACACGTAACAACAGTATACAAATAACGACAACCATAAATACTTTTGATTTTGCCTGATTAAAAACACCGATTATCATTCCTTATATCCTGCAAATTTAAATTAACCAAGGCCGGTAACCGCGTTTGCAATTGTTTCTTTCCCAAGAGTTCTCTGACCTTCAACAGACCGCAGCTGCCCGAAGCATTTCTTTGTGTAAACGGAAATCCCAGAATTTCCACCAAGAATTTATAAACTGGACCCACCGCGAGCTTCCGAGCTCCTCTGAGAAAAACAAAGAAGAGAGTAAACGAAACACGGGGCTGCTCAGTTTGCACTGTTACGAGAGGGAAGTTAAGGGAAACACAACTCCCCCTAATACATCTAATTGCTCTTCTTGTTCTTGGGTGGACCGATGTCCTGACTCTCGAGGCCTAAGGAAACCTCACGGTAAATCGTGAGTGTAATTATCCTTAATATAAGTCGTGATAAAACATCCGAGACACAGCCATGACTTACAAATTGTTAAATCAATCCTCTGCTTAATACATCGATTTTTTAAAATACTTCCATTACTTAGGCCACCTAAAAGAACTAGCTAGTGCTTATCTGTAAACTGAGTCGACGCACTCGCAATGCAAAATAAGTGGAGACGAAGCGATATACAGATTCTTCGTTACAAGGGTTTATATATTAATGAAGAAGGTACTATGTGTGTCAGCCCCTAATATTGCATCAGATTACGGTAAGACAGACGAACGGTTAAAGTTTGTTGCTATAAAGTAAACCTGATGGCACAAAGTCTGAGCATTCAGCTCTTAGATTTTTTAGACTTTAAACATATATAGATAATACTGATGTATGAAGAGCTAACGATGCTATGAAATTCGTAGATGCCACTAAAGTACCGAACATGGTAAAGATGATGCTAAAAGTAAGAACTATCGATAATGCGATTTGCAGAGTGATCGAGTAAATGCAAAATAAGATTTGCTGTTTCCAAGTCCAAGTGTCTTAGCCCAAAGCAAGATAAAAAATAAAATTCAAATGAACTCGCCTTTGCTGCAAATAAAGGGGGAAAAAAAGAAGAAAGGGGTTTATGTTACACTAGATGCGGCATTAAAGTTGATCAAAACCATTGGAGTCATACGTATGCTAAGCCGTTCTTTGTAAATAGTCAAACTTCATCTGGAGAGTGCGCTCCGGCCAACGAGCTCCCGCCAGGTTAACTATAGCTTGGAGAAGCGGTCCAGAGAAGATGTTTAAAGATTAGAAAGTACTAATAGCAGAGAGGTCTTTTATGGTTCTTCAATACTACTGGCACCTCACATACCAGTTAGAAGTGTATAAGATACATAACAAACGTTCTCAGCCAGGCATCAGGAAATATATGCATGCATTAGTAGCAGGCGCATATTACCTATCTGGAAAACTTTACCAAACCAAGTAAAACCAAAATTCTTTCCAAGTCTTCTCTCTATCTGCGAAGTTTGGTTTATTTCAAAGGTGAATAACAAAAGAAGAAAACAACAACATATATCTGAATTGTTGAGCGAGTGCGGCGAAAAACAGATCTTTGTACATTAAAACCTTTGACATCACTTTTAGAAAACAGGGGGGAAAGTTATCTCTACCCTGCGATAAATAAACCGGCAGGTAACCAAGCCGAGGCGAGCTGCGGCATCCACTATCGCATTTCCGAGAAAGGTATCGACAAGCGAAGAAATCGTCACTACCACCCAGAGTTCTCGCACTTATCAGAGACGGGCACCGAGATTGGATCGCGTGACGAACACTCACATCCCTGTCGACAATAAACCCGACCCACGGTGTTTTCTTTTAATGCAACAGTGGGCCGATATGGCCAGGAACGCAATTCCGGTTTTAAATTAATGTTAGTTCGGTTCAGATAAGAGGACGTTTAAAAGAATTGCGAGCGACGGGGAAAGATTTCTGGTTAGAAAGACGACAGTTAGGTCGCGCTTTAAGAGAGAAGAGAATCGCTCGAGAATTGGTGGAGACAAGAGGGTCAGTTTCCAAAACGAGGGCCAAAGAGACAGCGAGACTAGGCGAAGAGACAATAGCTATGCTTCTATTCTAGAGCCCCCTCATGAGGGAGCGACTCGCTCTCTCTCAAAAATCCAATCTCCGAGCAGAGAGAGAGATTAGAGAGCGGAGTAGAGAGAGAGAGCGAGAGAGCGCGGGAAAAAGAATAGAGAGGATAGAGAGATCGAGAGAGAGAGAGAGAGCGAGAGCGCGGGTCGGAGAGCGCTATCCAGAGAAAGAGAGAGAGCTGAGCGAGACCAGAGAGAGCTGAGACGAGAGATCGCAGCGATCTATGAGGGAACAGAAGAGAGGCGGGAGAGGGCTCTCAGAGAGCGATCGCGATCTCTGAGCGCGAGTCGAGGCGCGCGCGAGAGATATTAGCGCTATCCAGCGAGCAAAAGAGCTTTCGCGATATAAAGCTCAGAGTCTCTAGAATCTCCACAGAATAGAGCGGTCTATAGAAACATATTCATCTGCGATCGCGCTCGCATCCCGTCCAGAGCTCTAGCGCTATCTCTCAGTCTCGCTCTCTCTCACTCATCTCTCTTTCTCATCCTCTCTCTATCAGCTCCTCGCTCTAGCTCGCTCCTCTCTCTCTCTATCTTCCCCTCCTACTTCTCTCTCTATATCCCATCTTCTATCTCTCTCTCTCTCTCTCTTCTCTCTTATCTCTCTCTCTCTCTCTCTCTCTCTCTACGCGGGTAGGGATTCGTCGCCGACTCGCTTATCGTTCGTATGTCGGCCAAACGCGGCCCCTGGATGCGCCAACACGAGTAAATGTCTATCTGATGCCGAAGATGAGAAGTTGCGACCGCCAACCGATCGAGGAATTCGCGTCCGTCAGACGCAGGTTCACGCCAAAAAAAAAAAATAATAAAAGAGGAAGAAGATAAAAACAACTCTGCCGTTCCGATAAAAGCAGACTATCGGAGCACGCATTAGGTCCTTACAAGGAATCCAAAGTCAGGAATCTGATCTCAAACATCGGTACTTTTCCAGGTCTTTTTTTAAAACATTCTTCCTTCAAACGAGTAGCGAAGTAAGACCTGACATATAACATTTAGCGGGATGGAATAATCCAAGGATGAAGCTCCAATCCTGCATTAGGATAATTCAAACGGTAGTTTCGTTGGGGGTAGGATTGGGTCACTGGCAGGCGATTAGTGGGCCCCCCTCAGAGGAATATGGCTACTTCTGGACGAGTCGCTTCTGGATACGTCGCTTTCTTCTCTCCCCCGCTTTCCCACTATTAGCCGGGCGCGTGCTCTATAATGCAAATTAAAGATGGCGACCCTGCCCCCAAAAGCGAGAAGCGGGCGGGGTCTGTGGTCGAAGGGTTCCCCCGGGGGGGAGGGAGAGGAAACCCCCATCAGACATCAACAGCCGTTTTAGCTGCATATGTCCGGTCGGGATTCTGGGATTCAATGGACCGCTGAGAAGTATTGCACCTCTACTCGGGCGAATTAATCGAAACGCTCGGCCTAAAAACGAAAACCACGGAACAAACAGGAATTACTGGAACTACAACCGGTTCCTTTGTTTTCCTTGCTATTCCAGTGTAAGGTTCAGCCTCGCTAATCTACCGCGGGACCCAGGCAGAAGGGCTGCGATCCGAGTGCCGGCAGCGCCCAGCTGTTCTGACGCTAGGGTTCGCTGTTTGTCGTGGTGAACTGCGCATGTCCGCTCACCAGATATCCATCAGGACTTCGGATCGAGATCGGCTGCTGCATTGTGAAAACCCCGAAATTCACAAGACATTCCGCGCCGTCTATTATTCCCGTGGCCAAGCCGGAAGGAAGCCCGGCATTTCGGAATTTATCTGTTTTGAGCAGTTCGATTGTCGCCAAAATAAGAGGAATCTCACCCGTAAGCAGATCTGTGCTGGTCTGTATAACAAAAGAAAACCTGGTCAAATCGCATATTGATTTGTTAAGAGTCAAACAGCTGTTCGTTTTCACTTTGCTATATATAACTGGTTTGTTTGGTCTAAACTTCGCAATAAAGAGGTGGTGGTCGAGTCCAATAGGAGATAAGACAACAACAGCAAGAGATACAGATTGTTTTATCAGCCAAAAATTTGAAATAATGGTCGACTGCCTTGCTAACACTTGGCCTGACGAGAGTTACGATGGATTGGGAATTCCCGAGCGGTGGTCAAAGTGCAAGCCACAGAACGTCGGACACGTGTAGCCGAAAAATATTACTAGAACTCTTCGTACATGTACAGGCTGGCCATTTTATTAGCACCTGTGTACCCTTTCAGACTTGGGCATGACCCGAGCTGAAGATGTAAAATTAGTTTCACCATGTGATGTGACAGATGGTCCCTGCAACACTATATATAAACGAGTACATTTGCAGTGAGTCTAACAGATATGTGAGAAGGAAAGGACATTATAGCGATCGCGAGAGGCGTGTAGTGAGTGCATTCTGGCAAGTGCCCATGTGGCCATGACAGTTTCGTTCTCCGAGACATCAGTCATTCGAGTCTATCAGCAATGACGAAAGGTAAAGAGAGTGTCTGCTGTGAGAACGAATTGGGGCTGCAGCACGTAGTGGAAGAAAGAGAGTAACTGAGAGAATCGTTCAATGCGGTGAAATCCACACCTGTCTCCAGCAGTGCCTTGCGAAGAGATCTGCAAGATTGGACTATAGCAGTATGAGACCATCGCGTGGAGTGCTGTTCACAGTTACCAACATGAAAAAAGGAGACTGGGGAGAAGTGATTGGTTTGACGAATCACGATCCCTCTTGTGCGGTGCCAACTGTCCGGGCCTCTGATGGTAAAGTCTTGGTTTGGGGCATGTTCCTGGGGCGGGCGCCTTCGACTCTTCAGAGAGCAGAATAAATGCCAAAGTTGGCCTCGGCGTCATTTCCGATCAAATTAAATCCAGCAATGCTTGCTTCCATAAACCCACCCACATCGCGTGTTCATGATTTTAAAAGAATGGCAGAGAATTCAGGTATCACCATCAATGGCCAGCAGAATCGACAGACCTCGATGTAATTCAGCATATGTGAGAAGAACATGAAAAACGCATTCGCCGCCACCATCCCTGCCTACCTTGTTTCGCACATTGCGTATGGCATTAATGAACGAATGGGGAAATATCCCTCAGAAACACATTCCAGCACCTTATGGATTCTATGCTACTTCGTTTTATGTCTGTTATTGGGAGGGAAAAGTGACCTAACTCTTATTATTATGTATAGGTCCAAATAAAGTAGCCAGCCATTGTGTGTGTGTGTGTGTCTGTATGTGCTTGTTTGTGATGTCTATAATTTGATTGCTATAATTCCTCACATCTTTCAAGGAGTTTGTCGAACGAGCAAGACATCATTCTCAAGAAAAACGTTAAAATTAAAGCTGCAGTATTACTGTATTTTTTCCTGTCAATTGAAGCATTTACTCATCTTCTACAGTCATACCCCAAGGTAGTTGCTTGATTTAAAGATTATATACGTGAAAGAAAATGTTTCGGACCTGACAGACTTACAACAGTAGCGTAATTAATGGTGTGAATGCCAAAATTACACCACAAAATACCAGATGCATACAAAAACAATTAAATATTTTTATAGAGATATTTCGAAGACCGCCATCTTGAGTATTAAACCCTTTTGAACAGAGAAGAAAGTAATGACGTTCAATTACCTATGCCAACGACATAAACCCGCCATCTTGCACAACTATGACGTAAAAATGAATCCCATGCAGTGCTACGCGATAAAATCCGTCGTCCATAAAAGTTTGAAAAGTATCAAAAGTTTCATTTTAGTGAAATTTCTTTAAAATTACTGATCGTAGGTGAGTTATCACAAATGTAATGTCTTCGTTAAGTAGTATATTGAGTCTGCTTGTCAACAGTGTGTAATAGGGTTTGCTCTTCAGATTTTTATGTGCCCAGGGTGGAAATGACCCGTTTTGTTGTTGTTGTTGTTGTTTTTTAAGAATCATTTAAGACAGAACTAACCATCGATATCGCTGTGCTGTATTTTCCTCTCTCTTTTGCAAGGGCAGGACGTTCCGGTCCATTATTTACGACACGGGTCAGCTCTGTTTAGCTGCTGCTACAAGGCGGAGATCCCCTAACCCTACTTGAAAGAGGGCCCGAGGGAAAACGGAACCCAAAACTACCGCCGGCGATTCATCCGATTGACAGAACTAGATTCCCCCCCCCAACCTGCCAAGCAAACGCTCGATACTTCAGGCGATCTTTACTTCGTCTTTCATAACTGGCGGTATCGTGCGTGCCGTAAGATCCATCTTTAAACGCGTTTAAATGTCTTGTAAACACAGGGTAAACACGGTGTCCCGGTTATCCACGGCGATCGGTAATGACGAACTTGGGATAACTTCGTGCCCAGTGTTTACCTTCAACGACACGTAGAAGAAATAATCTGTGATCGACCCCACGCGAAGAATCCTGATTATTCTCCAAGCCTCTGAAGAATTTGCCCTTCAAATGTCTATTATCCATAATTTCGATGGCGTTCCTTAAATTAGCACCGCGTGGTACATATGCAAGACGAGGGCAAGATAAAGACTTCGATAATAGTGTTAAATGAACTTTCGGTTTTACATTTGGCGGTGAAGCTAATTATTCCTAGCATCCCATTAACCTTGTTAAACTCGCTTATCGGCAGAAATGGAAGTGGAGGGGTGTGGAGAAAACAGAAAAAAGATAAAACAAAGATTAATAATCTTCTCTTTTTTTGGAGACAAATAAAGAAAGGAAATGGAAAACAAATACGTTCTTGTTTATGTAACTAATGGAAGAAAAGAAGATGAAGCCGTTCTTGCGCTAATGGAGTCCATAAAGAATCGACTTTTGGATTTGCATTAAAAAAGACAAAGGATAGAAATAGTTATTGATCAAAGCAAAAAAACACAAAAGCTGATGATGCGCGTTGTTCAGAACTACAAGATTTCTCTCTTACCAAGTGTCTGGAACTGACTCGTGATGCGCGATCTTCTGCCAGCTCTAAGTCGTTTTGGGAAATCAACAGTCACAGCACCTAAAAGACAGAAATAAATTCTAAAAAAAACCCCGCTTAATAGGTTTTCCAAAAAAACACCTCTACATATATTTTTTGCTCTTCTATAAGTCTAAATTTTAAAAAAAAACAACAACAAATAATTACGTTAAATTTTCCAGAAGGAAATCTAACCCTCCACGCACTAGTGGCCCCGACTGTGCGTCTCCCGGGGCCTCAGAACGTGGGAGAGAGCCCCTGCTGACGTTCTAGGAGTAAGCCGTGTGAGATGAAGACAAGAACATCACTTAAGATTAGCGGTTTTTCCTTAGTTATCGTGAGCTGACAGGTAAAAAGAGTAAGAAAACCGGAACAAGATAACCGACTGGTGAAATTTCAACGCAAGAATTTCCGTGCCGAGAGGTAGTAGATATTTTCCTTCGAATTCTCCGATGAAAACTAGAAACTACAAGTCGTGACGGTGTCCGCCGGCTGACGGAGCAACTTCCGCTTGTTTCAAACCTTCTTTCTTGAACGGCTTCTCCTGATTCGCCTAACGAAGCGGGACGGTTCCATTTCGACTTCTCGTGATGTCCCGCCACACCTTCAATTAACATCGGAGTCGTTCCATTGCAGATATGCGACGCCCTGTCACGTGGTATACTCAGTAGTTCCGAGCTGACGGCCTATGAGAAATGGCTGCAAGGGGTTGTCTTAATGCACCTGATAACTTTTGTTACTTTTGTGGGAACTTTGTAGTGAAGAAACAGCAAAGAAACATTTCAGACTTTGTTAAGAAAGTGTATTATGTGTATTTTGGTGTGAAACTTGGTGACCAGGGGCTCCACATAAAGTGTGTTCTATTTGTGTGGAAGAACTCCGACAGTGGTCTCAAGGTAAGAAAACATCTTTCCGTTTTGGGATCCCTATGATCTGGAGGGAACCCGAAATCATAGTGATGACTGTTACTTTTGTTCGAGTAACGTACAGGGGTTCAGTCTAAAAAATAGGAAAGGAATTTTCTATCCGAACCTCTCGTCAGCAATATGGCCTGTACCTCATGGCCCAGGTATACCAGTACCTTTACCTCCAGAAAAACTAGAAGACACGCCTGAAGACTCTGAAAAAGGCCAGGATTCTAACGAGGAAGGACTTTCACAATGTTTCAGGCAGCAGTGAGCCCCAACTTTTTTTTACAGCTTGAATTGAATGACTTAGTCAGAGACTTGGGTTCCTAAAGATGCAGCAGAACTGTTAGGCTCTAGGTTAAAGAAAAAAAGAACTTGTTGACCCTGGTATCTCTTTCTCATGGTTTAGAAATAGAGGAAAAATACTTCATTCCATACTTTTCTAAAGAAGGTGACCTGGTTTACTGTAGCGATGTCCCTGGACTGATGGAAAGGTTTAACATACAGTGTAATGTGAACGAGTGGAGGCTCTTTATTGACTAGTCATAAAAAGCCTCAAAACAGTGCTTCTCCACAATGGCAGCAAGTACACTTCAGTACCAGTAGGGAATTCTGTGTATCTGAAAGAATGCTACGAGAATTTAGCCTTAATTCTCACCGAACTGAAATACAAGGATCATGGATGGACGATATGCAGCGATCTAAAAGTAAGTTCCATGGTTCTTGGATAGCAGGGAGGATACACCAAGTACCCCTGTTTCTTGTGTGAATGGACAGCCGGACAGGGGCCAACACTGGATCAAAAAGGAGTGGCTGTGTAGGGTGTAGAATTAGAACCTGGAAGCAAAAATGTAGTACGGGAAAGTTTGATTGATCCAAAGAAAGTCCTCCTGCCTCCACTTCACATCAAGTTTGGACTGATGAAACAATTTGTAAAGGTTCTGTCAAAAGGAGGAGTGTGTTTTAAATACCTGCGCAACAAGTCTCCGGGACTGTCAGAAGCAAAAGTGAAAGAAGGTGTTGTTTTCGTCGGTCCAGATACTCGGAAACTTCTGAAAGATGATCACGGGTTTGAAACAGAAATGGAAACAGTTGAAAAAGAGGCCTGGAAAGCTTTCAAAGAAGTTGTACAGAAAATTTTCTTGGGGAACTATAAGGACCCCCAACTTTAAGTGTATTGTGGAAAACATGCTGATGAAATTCAAAAGTTGTTCGATGAGCTTGAGTTCTCATTTAGACTACTTCTCCGAAAATCTCGGTGCCGTTAGTGAAGAGCAGGGGGGGAGATTTCATCAAGATATCGAGGGGATGGAACGTCAACATGTTTGCATACTACTGTCTGATGCTGCAGCAGAGAAAGAGCCACAAGATGCCTACAAGAGAAAAGTACCAGGAGGAGCTTGGAGGGGGAAACCGAAAAGGCAGCATGGATGAGGACTTGTAAAGTTCGAGCGAGTGTTGAGAACGGTTTTCTATCAGTAATTTTGTAAACGAAAACCATTTTTTTTTATTTTTTGCAAATAAAATGTTTCAACCAGAATACGTGGTAATGATGATGATCCCTGTTCCCATATTTTCGGATTCGCTCTGTGAAAAATCCTTACGAGACAGAGCGAAATAGCGGTCGCATCTGAAACCAGCCCACCCCAGGCCCGAGTTATTATTATTATTATTAGTTCCCTTCTGAAGCAGACATCTTGCTGGTACGAGAAGCATTAATAGTGTCGCGGTCCAAGAACCGTCGGCTTGAGAACCCCCCTGAAATATCTCTTGGAGAACCGATCTTCTCTGATCATTAGTCGAGTAATTACGGCTTTGATCTCGGCTCCGCCTCCTATTGGGCGCGCAAACACACACACACACACACACACACTGCCTCCGAGCTCCCACTGAGCCGGCCCGTCTCGTCGGCGATGGAAGGGCTAATTGTCTGCCAACTTCGTCCGACTCGACAGTTCCCTCCCGGTCCGCCGGCTTTACGTGGCTGTTCGTTCGGCAGACGGTTTGTTTACCCGACAAGAATGACTTTGATAAAAAAAAAAAAAAAAGCTGCACGAGTCCACCGCATCTTCTCTCTCTCTCTCTCTCTCTCTAGAACGCGCGCACCCTCCCAGAGTTAATGACGTTTCCAATCAGCGCCCTCGTGGCGACCTCTGCAGTCTATCAGCCGGAGACCCGAACCAAACTCCAACCAGTTATAGAGGAGCGAGGTCGGGTAGATGCGCTCTCTCTCCCCAGCACAAAAGCAGTTCTGTGTTGAAGCGGCTGCTGGCGACAGCGCGTTAAGAAGTTGACCCCCTTGCTTTCAGGGAGAGTGGAGTGGAAGAAATCTGCTCACCAACTTCTGAGAAGGTTTGAAATATTACCAACTTTCGCCCCCCCCTTATATACACTTCTTTCCGCTCCACGCGTCTCTTGCGCTTTCGGTTAGGGAAAAAACAAAAACAACAAAGTATTTACTTTTATACAGCTAAAGGTAAGTGAGATGTTCTGATTAGGTACCACAGAGTTCGCATCAACCGAAGATAAGAGGGTCATGGATAGTCTTGGTGTTGGCTTTCAGCACAAAAGCTGCCATGGCGATAATCGGAAGCGAAATATGTGCGAGGTAAAAGCAAAGCGACAAGAGAGAAAGAGAGATGAAGAGAGAGAGAGAGAGACGTTAGTACAGAGAGATGACGTCAGTACAGAGAGAGAGAGAGAGAGATTACATCAGTACAGAGAGATGAAGAGAGAGAGAGAAAGAGAGATTACATCAGTACAGAGAGAGATGACGTCAGTACAGATACAGAGAAAGAGAGATAACTCGATATTTTGGCATGTTATTTATTAGATTTTATGTAATCATTTCCCTCTGCGTATGGTCGACATACGCCGAGGACTTGCTCGTCGTTCTAGCAATTCGCATTAACTCTTTACCTGACAGCGCCAGAGTCGGTGTTAGTGGCGATCAGATCTGATAAGCGCGTTATTTGATCGTGATGTGCCTTCAGTGTAGTTTGAAGTATTTCTCCAAGGTGAATACAATCAAGAAATAAAACGCCAGCATCAATAACAACAAAATAAAAACAAATAGCTGGCATTTAATACGGACGTTTTGATTCGTACAAACTTCGAGGACTTATTAGAAAGGTCGTTTATTCTATATCGAACCGGGATTATCTGTCGAGGTGCTCCGACGTCCCCAAGAGATTCAGATGTTGGTCAGCCGACCTAGCTCGATCATTAGTGGTAAGACGAGAGACCACCAGATGGAAAAGGCGGTGGAAGGAGTTGTAGCGAAGAACCGAGCAGGTAGACGGGAACTTTAAACCCGCGATTCGACTGATCGGCGGGCGAGTTGGGAACGAACACCTGGCAAACCTGCCAGATAGGATAGGATCGGAGATAATGCGGCAGATTGGTAGTTAACTAGTACTTCTTAACTGATTAAATAGATATAAAACGTATTAATTAGAATATCCACCGAAACAGAAAGCAGTATTAGGGCAAATTAAGCATAACAAGACAAATTCGATTTTACAGCCGGTTCCTCCGGTTTTTGGATTTACAAAAAAAGGAGATGTAGTTAGTTATTGTTGCCATCTGGACGGTTCTAGGCCAGGCAGGTAAATCAGGCCGGACAGGGAACCTGCTTCGAATGGCAGGTCGACGAAAACGCTAACTCGATTTTAGTTAATTGGTCGAGTAATGGTGTTTTTAATTCAATCATCTAGGAACGGAATGCTAATGGAGCGAAAGTTATGTCGTCTGCTTTAAATCTCCCCCCAACCCCCGGTCTGGTAATGAGAATCGAAACAAAAAAATCTGTCCAGACACTCGTCACGGCCGAACACGTGTACCTAGCGATAATTTTATAAAATATATTTTCTTCCGAAGTAATGGTAAAATAGTCTTAAAGCTGAATTGCTTCGGAAATTATGGTAAATTGATTTAAAAAACGATTTTTTGTTCATAAAATTATAATAAAATAATTTTCAAGTTGAATTTAAGAATTACCTTCAGAGTGGAACGTTCTTTTGTCGGTGATGTACTTATATTGACAGGTTTCCGCTCTTACATTTCAGAGATCTTTGCCGATTGGGCATTAGAGTGCTGACGGGGAAGGCCCAGAGAATCAATCTGCAATACTGGCACTCTTGCCTGAAGCTGATTTTCTCCGAGTAGTCCACCTTTGCAGCGGAGGAATTAGGTTTCCATGGCAACCGGTTTTTGCCTTTTGCGCCATCTATCTCCCGGAAATCGAGGATGCCGTCTCGTTTAGAAATACTTTTCACATTTTCACCATAAGCAAATTTCTCTGGCCCGTCACTGAAAATCCGTTGTGTTTGCTTTACAGTCTAACAGCCCCCCCTTTTTTTTTCTGATGTGACCATTTAGAAAAGCTATCTATATCTTTTTTTTTAAAGGAAAAGGCATAAAAGATTTTATCACAAAGTTTAATTCTTACTTATTATTTTAATTTTTCCTGTAAAATTTTCAATCTCATTCACTGTAAAACTAAATAATTACAATTTAAAAAATAACAAAGTACCATTAATAATGTATTTTCAATTGAGTCTATTGTAAAAATATGCAAAACATCATAACGGTAAGTTTTTGCAGCACCTGTAATTCCTAATTAGAAATATAGATAAAACTATAATCGACGTCATATGTCTATGCTGAGTTGAGGCTACAATCGATGTTATATGAGGAAAGCTATAATCGACGTCATATGTCTATGCTGAGTTGAGGCTACAATCGATGTATAGATGAAGGAAGCTATAATCGACGTCATATGTCTATGCTGAGTTGAGGCTACAATCGATGTTATATGAGGAAAGCTATAATCGACGTCATATGTCTATGCTGAGTTGAGGCTACAATCGATGTTATATGAGGAAAGCTATAATCGACGTCATGTGAGGTATAGATAAAACTATAATCGACGTCATATGTCTATGCTGAGTTGAGGCTACAATCGATGTTATATGAGGAAAGCTATAATCGACGTCATGTGAGGTATAGATAAGGCTGTAATCGACGTCATATGACTATGTTGAGATGAAGCTACAATCGACATGCTTTGACCTTAATTAACTGCAATGCCCCTTAATCTTAACCAAAAAGATCTTTGGCTAACAAATTTCTTACAGAGTGGCGGAAAAAAGCAACAACCCCCGCTTCTAATCTTAATTCTATTTCAGATTATAGAAATGCTGTTTTAAAGTTTTTAGCTAACATATTTAATAAAACATATAATAATTCACTGTATTCGACACGATTTTGGGAGCTTTAATAATCATTTAAATGACCCCCATCTTTATTCATGTTACGGAAAAACGTTTATGTTGTTGTCGTCTGTCTTCAGAATAGGTCTCCGGTCTAATCGTGTTCTTCACAGTTATTTCAATGAATGTGGTGACTGCAGGACCAAACTCGATCTGCTGAAGCTAATCCACCTAATTATTTACGATGTGTGGTGCGCAACTTTCACTTTCACTTCTGACCTCGCGAAGGCTCAAGAGCCTCGAAACTAAACCCTGTTTTCTTCAGGGAAAGTATAGTCGACCAAATTGCTTTTTATTAGTAGAAAATATATTAAGTTGATACTAATCCACTGCACTGACTTCCTGCTGCCTTGTTTCAAATAACCCAATCAAAATAATTCTGTAGCCCCGTCTTGGTGACGGCAACCGTAACATGATCGGCTTTTTGCGTTTTTTTAAATAAAAATAAATAAAATTTCAGTAAATTAAGATATTTAAGGAAATCTATTTTCGGTGTTATCTCTGTGTTCAACACGATTTAGGAAATTATATACACTTCAACAATCTCGTTTCCATTAATGTTTCCGCTGACTGTCTTTCATTTTTTTAAAAATTTACATTTCAATAATAAAAAAGCTTAAAACAATAAAAAATGAAACCAGATTGTTTTAATTCCTGTAGGGCAATAAAAGGGCAAACTTCAGTAAATGTACTTTCACTGACATGAGCAAACACCGCATCAATAATGGTGTGATTTCCCTTAAAGAAAGACGAACGAATCGTAATTATTTTGGGGAAGCAGTAATTTTGACCACCAATGTATCCTCTTCGCTGTATATATTAGAGTGAAAGTAAAATACGGAAGTTCTCACTTCGACTACAGAACGTGTAGCGGAGAAACAGAAGAGTGTACGCCACGGGTATACAAAACAACACGTAAACGATAACCCGGAAGTGAGCTGCGAACTCGTTATGACAGCCGGAAGTAAACAACCGGTTAGACGGCGGTTCGTCTGGCATTGACTCGAACTTACGACCACCATGTTATCTTTACCAGCCGATGATGTTGGCAAAGTAGATAAGATGTTGGTGTTATCCAGCTGACACATCCGCACCTACGCCCCGTCAAATATGGCGAACAGAAATATCGGCATATCTCGTTTCTAGTGGTGTTAAGATAATCTAATTAAATGCCTCGGTTAACCTCGTATTTACTGGACAAACATTTTTTTCCAACTTGGAAAACGTTCATCGACACAGGATTCAAAAAAGTGTAACATAAAGATGGAAATAAAATATTTTAAAGTATTAAGAATTAAAATTCCAACTAAACAAATCCAGACCGCAAAATATGCAGGACTTGGTACAGAGCGCGGGAGACGACAGTTTAAGGTAACATAATATTTGGTAAACGAAAGTTTAGTTTAGTGTAAGATGAGACTGGGGCTCAACTTTTTGTCAAAGTTTTGAGTTTGTCATCAATAAATAATAATAATAATAATAATATATAATAATAATAAGAAGAAAGAAGAAGAAGAAGAAGAAGAAGAAAGAAGAAGAAGAAGAACAAATATATTTTGGTAATGTTCGTAGACAAATCATATTTTGGTAAGTTGTCAGATGGTAGTAACCGTGAGTATATTATTCATGTATGCAGCCATCGATTTCCAAACCTGTCAGAACAGATTTATGGAATTCTGTGCAATTTTCTTTGAAAAAAATTAAATTATTGTTTGTTTTTTGTTTTAATATAAAGCGATGGTTTGCAAATTATATTGGATTCGCTGTGCGGTCTGAAAGGACACGAGGGAGTGAGACAAAATCGCTCGCGAAGCCTGTGTCCAATCAGAATAAGAGACCTGGAGGTAAAAATAGATTTGTCGGATTGGACTGGGGGGGCATTTTTTAGGCTGCTTTGCTCTCCGTCAAAACGATGGGCAGCTAAGTAAACGACTCTGTCCTTTTCCGAAATCTCCGGATGAAAACTTGGCAGTGCATGTGTGTGAGAGAGAGAGAGAGAGAGAGAGATGACGTCAGTACAGAGAGAGAGAGAGACATGGCGTCACTATAGAAATGATTCATTAGAGAGATGATTGTAATTACAGAGAGATATGACGTCAGTACAGAAAGAGAGACATGGCGTCAGTACAGAGAGACATGACGTCAGTACAGAGAGATATGACGCCAGTACAGAAAGAGAGACATGGCGTCACTATAGAAATGATGTCATTAGAGAGATGATGTAATTACAGAGAGATATGACGTCAGTACAGAAAGAGAGATATGGCGTCACTATGGAAATGATGTCATTAGAGAGATGGTGTAATTACAGAGAGATATGACGTCAGTACAGAAAGAGAGATATGGCGTCACTATAGAAATGATGTCATTAGAGAGATGATGTAATTACAGAGAGATATGACGTCAGTACAGAAAGAGAGATATGGCGTCACTATGGAAATGATGTCATTAGAGAGATGGTGTAATTACAGAGAGATATGACGTCATTAGAGACGTGATGTCAGTGTAGAAAGATAGATGTGACGTCATTAGAGAGATGTGACGTCACTACAGAGATGATGTCATTGTAGAGAGATATGACGTCATTAGAGAGAGATCTGAAATAAATAAATAAATAGGGAACAATCCAAATCGTTAGTCGTAGAGCCCCTAACGAAATCGTTTCTATTGGTCCGTAAGCGCCGGCAGCTGACTGGAGACGAATATAAGAACAAACATTTTAAAATGATGGAGGCTACACATACGGGAGCCGCGAACTGTCTATTCACATTTACGGCGAATCGGGAGCGAAGTTTAAAAAAAAAAAAATCCAATGGGTTCGCTAGGAGCCCCTCTCCTCCCTCCTTTAACAGAACGTTTATAGCTTAAATGTTTCTCAACACGAGGAAGAAAGATTGCTGCCATTGTTCTAGAAAGAAAGAGTTCGGAGGCCTTTGTCTGGTCGCTATATGCCGGTAGAAGAAGCCAACTAAAGTAAATGCTCGCCAGAAAAATCCCAGCACCGACCCCAGATAATTATTATCTGAGATAGCTTTAGCCATCAAACCGTCAAAGCACGGGGGGAAAGAGTGCCATCGTTACTTCAGTGTAAACGCATATCTGCGACAGATGAAATCCGATCGAGATCATTTGCAGTGATAAGGCAGCCGCGAATCTGTTTCAGATGCTTGGACAGAATATGATGTGCGACACAACACGCAGGGGGCATCTGTACAAAATAAAGAAATAATCACATGCAGCATCTTCTCCACACTCATCCGATAATACCGTATTATTAACTTAGCATTCACGTTTCTCTATAAAATATCACCGCTAAGATTGATCATTGTCTGCTCGCGTCCTTTTTTGTTATTTTTAACGATAAAATCCTCGCCGAAGAATTTTCGAAAGAGCTAATTCTTTCTTCAATGCGCTGTGCGGCCGCCATCTTGGATGATCACCCCGCCAATCTTTTTCCTGTATTCAATTTTAGGAGTAAGTAACGATATTCTGAAACAAACAAATTATTTCCTTTGTTGTGTAGTTGGATAATATTTCTGAAAATTACTGGGCGACATTAGACGATGTTGCGGAGGTCCGGATAACGGGAGGAGAACCTAACGCCACTGGCAAGAAGAAATGGACCCGCCTCTGACAGGTTTCCAGCCACGTGCTAGGCGAAAGGTACATTCCAGCTGTGATTCCTCTGGTGCAGATAACCACCTTGTAAGCGGGTTTATCCGTATCTTCCCGGTACACCTCTGCAGGAAGAAGAGACGGGGAAGACCATGGAAGCATCTCCACGCCTCCATCTAGCCATATTTACCTCTCTGTTTGAGGTTATGGATGAAGTTACGCGTCCGTGGCCTCGCCTCAGCGGCACCGGTTTCGCCTTCTCGCATCCTTCCGGCGGTGGCATCGAACCCACCCCATGCGTCGAAGAAATACCTGAAGAGGCTCCCCAACTAACGCCGCAAGCCGCCGGCTCGGATCCGGGTCGAAAACCCGACGCCAGGTGTCGCCACAATAACGAAACTAGCCTGTCACATCGGGATAGAGACTGGGATCTAACGCCCGATGATATGGCTGGATGGGGCGGTGGACGATTTCGCAGCTTGACATCTACTTGAAGAGGAACTGGCAGAATTCTGTGGCAGTGAAATTTCAACCGAGACAGTGAAGTTAACGACCATGCTGACTTTTTCTTAGTGGAGCGCTGCGAGTTAATAATAACAAGATGCGAAACCCCCCCCACGAAGACAATGGCGCTCTCCCAGAATGAATGACATGCCTATTCGAGTCCAATCGTCTTCTTCCGCTCCGCAAAAAAGAGCACAGACCAATGTTTCCTTTTGCCTTTTATTGTTGGATCCTGCGACGAGTTTGTACTCATCAGATGGACGTATTTAAAAACCACCCGTCGTAGAGAAAAACGCCATGTTCTACACAGCGGATCTTGTCTTGCGGTGCCGAGAAGTCCTGAAAGATGTAGCAACACACCGGGGATAGCGCTTCCTGTGATCGTGATAACGGGCTAAGTAGCGATGCAGCGAGGCGAAGTGATGACCAATATCCTCCCTTCAACGTTTGCCACCAACAGCTCGTGAGCTCGAGAGCTGAACACCCAGCAAATAAACACATACGTTGGGCACGATTTTGAAAAGGTCTCTCTCTCTGTACTGACGTCATATCTCTCTCTCTCTCTGTCTGTACTGAGATCATCTCTCTCTCTCTCTCTGTACTGACGTCATATCTCTCTCTCTCTCTCCCTCCCTCTCTGTACTGAAATCATCTCTCTCTCTCTCTCTCTCTCTCTCTCGTCAGGACCAACGGCCCATAACGCCAACAATGGGGAAATCTCCGTAACAAAAGAACGTAGACGAACTATCGCAAATATAAGCAGAGTCCCCGAAAGCGTTGGTGCCAACACTTATAGAAAACTGCGCTTTCGTGCACTGGAAGGGCCAGCGCACTCAAAAAAGGGAATCGTTTTGGAATTATTGGTCATGGTGTCCGTTAATAGTCATTTTCTGAATTCTTAATACCTTTTGGGCGTCGCACTAATGGCAGTTTAAAAAGTTTTTGCAACAAATACAGACCGTTATTCTTTTAAGAAGGAGGAAAAACATATAAAAACTTGGGCTCTCTCCGAAACTAGACTCAGATATCAATAAAGCGGAATACAGTCGACCCCCGCGTATTCACGGTTCGGCATTCGCGGCCCCGGTTATTCGCGGAATTTTCCTTAGAACCCAACTAATAACACTGGTCAACACAATTTTTTGGCAGGAAAAGTGAGACTGGTTTCTGGGGTTTTCAAGGGCGCTGAATCCGAATCTGACATTTGTTTTTTCAAGTTGGCTCTAGTTTTGGAGATATCACAGGGGGGTCGTTCGTCTGAAATCACCCATTCGCGACCATAACTAAACGTACAAAAAACGGCTAAATAGTGCAAAAATGTCAGATATTGATTTTTATGATAATCCAAAACCACAAAGACAGTGTAAAATCTCAATCTAACAAGTTAAGTTAGATATAACATCATTTCATTTATTAATAAATGAACACTTTTCATATATTTCGAGAATATACAAAAAATTTGCTAAAAATTTGCTGAATTTTAATTCTCCAAGGGAAAAAAACATTTACATAATCAGTTATATATCATAAATTAATGCAAAGCATTATTATACACTAGATTCTTAGTTACAATGAACACACAAAACAATATTTTATTCACAAAAGTGAAATTGACGTTTATACGATTTTCGCTTGTGAGCAACTTTCGGGCAGTCTCTCAAAAGGTTCCAGCAGTAGTCTGCCATCATGTGCTCATCCCATTTGCCTTGATACCTCTCTTCCATTGTTTTGATGTCTTGATGGAATCTCTCTCCTTGCTCCTCACTGTAATCACCAAGATTACCAGGAAATCTGTCGAGGTGGCTAAACAAGAAATGAACTTTGATGCTCACATTTGCCCCTAGTTTTTCGTATGCAGTAAGCATCTTACGGACCAATTGCTTGTAATTGTCAGCTTTGTGATTTCCCAAAAAGTTTGTCACTACATCTGTGAAGGACACCCAAGCATTTAACTCAACCATGTTCATATGATTAGTGAAGTCAGAATCCCTCATGAGCGTTCGAATCTGAGGTCCATCGAAGATGCCACCTTTAGCTTTTTCGATGGAAAGACCTGGAAATTGCCTGCATATGTACTTGAAGCAATCCCCATCTTTGTTCAACGCCTTAACAAACTGCTTCATGAGCCCTAGTTTTATGTGCAATGGAGGGAAGATGATTCTATCCCTGGGTACCAAAGGCTCATTGATGACGTTGGCTGTGCCGACTTCGAGACTTTCTCGTTCTGGCCAGTTCTCCCTTCTCCAGTGCTGGATTCTTGCTCTGCTATCCCACAAACAAAGAAAGCAGGGATACTTTGTGTACCCACTTTGCTGACCAAGCAGAAAATTCACCATTTTCAAGTCCACACAAATCAGCCATTTATGAGTGTTGTAATTTAGCTTTTCAAGAACAAATTGGATACCATCATACTCTTCTTTCATCTTGGTAGAATGGCCAAGTGGTACAGGAGCAAACTTATTGCCATTATGCAAAAGTACAACTTTCAGAAAATTATTATTTACTGCTTCTATATTGAAGTATTTCAGGGAGAATTTTAGCAGTTTAGGCTTATTTGAGGCTATCAATATCTTCTAAACTAGAGCCAATCAGACAAAACCAATGTTATATTCGTAATCAGCGACCTTCAAAACCCCAGAAAACACTCCTAGATGGTCTGCCAAAGAAAAAAAATAAAAATTTGTTGACCAGTGTAATTGTTCGTGGAAACCCCCGCATATTCGCGGAATCGCAAATATTTTCCGTGATTTTTTTATGGCTTTTTTCTTGGCAATATATATTTTTTCACGCTTTTTAACGCTAAATTATTAATAAAAATATAATTTACTAATTTTGTAATATAAATACTAACGTCAATTCAGCAAAATATCGATATAAAATAAACGCTATTGGCTGGAGGCTTGAAAGTAGCCAATCAGAGAGCGTTATTCATTTCTCCTCGCTGCTGATTGGCTGCTGCCCACGAGGCGCTGTCTCAGTCAGAGGCAGCCCAGCAGCCCTGCATCATCCCAGTTTACCACGTGTAGCTATCTCGAGTGTTTCTCTGAGTGTTGTATTTTTTATTAAATTATTATTATATATTTACTTATATATTTTTTATTATATTTTACGTTATATTTTGACGTTTATAGGCATTTTTATGGCCCACGTCCAATATTCGCGGTTTTTCACTCTTCGCGGGTGCTCAAGGGACGCAACCCCCGCGAAAACCGGGGGACAACTGTAAAGGACAGCAGAGTCGTGACGTCACACCATTCTCTTTAGAAATCTATTCTGTCGGCCCTTTAGTTCCCGACACGCGATTGCTAACAAAATCGGGCCAACCGAGTTATAAATCAGAAGTTAAAAAAAAAAAAAAAAAAACCAGAGGAAGGGGGGGGGATCTTTAAACATAGGATACCATTTCCTGTCTGGCTGCTGGATTTCCATTTCGACATATGACAGATATGATTCCCTGTTCCGGCGAACCTCGAGCCGGGCTACTTCATTTCCATCGGCGGACCGAGCGGTCGCTGAAACTGAACACCGCGGTATTTGTCGGTTTTATTGACAGGGTTCCGCGGAGGGTGCAGACTATTGAAAACCTGAGGGGACGACGACCTCGATTTGGGTAAACACAAACACGGAGGAGTGTGGAAGACGAGGGTGTCTCCCGCCCGTGCTGCTGCTGCTGCTGCTGCGGGTGAAGCTCGGGCTGTGTTTGCGCGGCGCCACTGGGCGGCGGAAATGGCCGACACCTCCGAGAAATCGATTTCGGTTTATCCCGGTGGCTGGGTGTTTGCGCACGCGAGAGAGAGATGGAGAGAGAGAGAGAGCGGGAGATGGAGAGAGGGAGAGAGAGGAGAGAGGGATGGGAGAGAGAGAGATTACAGCAAATGCGGGGAGCCCGAAAACAGCATCCGCGAGAGAGGAGTGGCTCGGCTATCAGCGGTTCGACCGTGGAAAATCGTGCGTAAACTACGTGAGGTGCTATTACGAATTCCGACATCACCAGATGATATCCGATAACGAAGCTTTTGGTCCTCTACTCCTGGAGGGTACCTGATATGCGGATCAAGAGATTTGTTCAAATTAATGAAGTTATTTGAGGTCGATACCTTACAGCCGGAATAAAATTCGCACAAGTTTCGTTTCGTTTTCCACTCCCTTTACTTTTTTCCATACCTGATTTTCGAAAACTTCCTTTATAAACTTAATTAACACGAATTTATTATTATTATTAATTATTATATTATTATTATTATTATTATTATTATTATTATTATTATATTATTATTATCCACACGTCAGTATTTAAAAAAATATTTTTAAATTAATTTTAATGTCTCTAGAACAGTTTAATAGCATTTAAATGTTTTATTTGCGGAATTTCATGCGAAATAGACGCAGAATTGTAAACAGTCGGTACTGGACGGTTTTTTTGTGATCGCTGATGATCACCAGACAGGGAAGCAAATCGGATCGAGTGCTCGGATATCTGACGTCATAAGGCCGCCATTCTACGACGGTCTCGTCAATGGAAGGAGACCGACAGTACCTGCGCCTTCAGATGAATGCTACGATATTTCTAATCGCGTTTAATTTAATAATAAAACAATTATTCATTAAAAAAAGAAGAAATAAAAGTAGACGGATTAGTAGATTAAGTATGTATCTTTAGAATTTAATCTGCAGTTTTAAAAAAAAAATGAGGGCGTTACAAAAGTTTTGTCGTTTTTTTAATATTATGTTAGTTTGGGGTTCACCTTTTTTTGCCTGTTTGTGAAGGTGTAGGTAGATAAGTTATATATGGCTGTTTTCTTGGCATACATTATGCAAAGTTTTTCGTGCCCATTTTGCTTCACGAGTTCATACCGGGCCACAGAGCGAGCGAGACAACTCGTGACATTAAGCAGGATGGGGCGAGGAGACAGCGAATGAGCGGACAGTACGACGATGGTTTGCAGAGCTTCGATCAGGAGATGTGAGCCTCGAAGACAAGGAACGTAGCGGACGTCCTTCCAGCTGTGACGACGGCCGTTTTAAAGCCTCAGTGGAAGCCGATCCAAGAAAAACGGTGCGACGAACTGCTGGAGAGACTGACGTAAGAACTGCAACTGTTTCCCGGCATCTTGAAGGCAATCATCGAAGTGAAAGGGCTTGACAGGTGAGTGACTCACTAGTTGAATAACAACAAAAGAATCGTTGATTGGAGATCTGCTCTTCGCTTGGCATGAGAAACAAAACCTGGTGAAACCATCACAGCTGAAAGGTCCTGTCGTGAATTAAACATTGTTCATCAGAAACTCTCCCAACGACAGCCGGCATTGGTGAATCGAAGAGGCCCGATCCTGCTCCACGACAATGCTCGTCCTCGTGTTGCTAAAGTGACTCTTCAGAAACCGAACCGGTTGGGGTACGAAGTTCTCCCTCACCCAGCCCATTCACCAGACCTTTCTCCCACAGACTACCACCTTGACAGCTTCTTCCGTATGAAATCCTTCTCCGACGAAGCAGCAATTAAAGCTGCCTTCCAACAGTTTATCGACTCCAGAAATCCATATTTTTTTCAAAATGGTATAAATGCTCTTGTACCTCGTTGGCAGAAGTGTATTGATTGTGATGGAACTTACTTTGATTAATAAACTTCACGTTCAGCAACGATGTGAAGTCGCATTGTTGCGGTAAAAAGAAAATCGACAAAGCTTCTGTAACATCCCAATATATATGGTGCAGATTTTGAAAATAAATAAAAGATGTTAATTCTTTATGAGGGGGGGGAGTCACAATAACGGCAGAGTCTGCGTTTTTTCTCATCAGGTTTTCTCTTTAAATATTTACCTGTGAATTTACCAGTTTTTTCAAGAAAGAAGAGTTCGTCAGAAAGCTACTGAACAACAGTGTGCACGACAGCCATATTAATGACACATTAAGATAGAATTGAACAGAAACTTTATTACACCATTCTAAAATCTCTCTCTCTTTTTGTTTTTCGGTAGATATCTGTAAAAGGAAAAGGAAGAACATGTAGCTATTTCCATTGCTGATAGTCTGATAATATGGTGGAGAGGAAAGCAGTCGGTTGGCGATGCGTAATTCCATCAGCGGATGGGCTTAAAGTGCAGGTGGAAAGGGTAGCAGTCACCGGCAGGCCGCGGCTTGGTTCGGGCCGCCTGGGCAAAATCCTGAGACCGATGAGCTGCTGTTTTCTCTTCCCCCTTTTTTTGGTTCTGTTCCTACATCGCAAAATAAACGTCACTAAATACGTCTTGCGCCGTTACTATGGCTTCCGTAAAATATGACATCGAGACTTCAATTTCACTATCTAATCATCCAGTCTTTGAGAAGGTAAAACAAAGAAAGGACTGCGCTAGAATAATAAAGATGGTCAAGAATGAAGAACCGTCTGGCGAAACTTGCAAGTGCAGGTTCTGAAAACAAAATAATTGAATGCCATTTTATGTGAAAACCTAAATCATGGTATCCGTGCATCTCAACTACGAAAAGACTATCACATGTCAATGGGATAAATCACCCTAAAAAATACAATTTATATATATATCGGTATTCTTGCATATAACTTTGCTTTCCTTTAAACAGTACTTGCAGATTTGTCTCGCCGGTTTTCAAGATAAATTCCAAAATGACATTTTGGAAGCAAAAGTGCGTTTAAGAGAATTGAAATCCACGTGACCTTAAGCTTTCCCTCGCCGTACACTCCAAGCAACAGTCTGAATTTAAAACGGGAATAAAAACACCGTAGCTCTGTGGAGAAAGGAACTTTCCATGAAATAGTTAGAAAATAGCACTTAACTGTTTTTTTTATCAGTTTGACAGGAACAATGCAACGAAATATTATAAATAAAGAATTGTGCGAACTTTCTCGGCAGCTATAACAGTGGTGATTTCTCTTCTTCTCAGTGCTCCGATTATTAAAATGTATCCCAGAATTGTATTTCATATGGAACTTACCAAAATAAATAAGTGAAAGAGAAAGAATCGTCCCCATTTCCCATCACGTTAATGCAATGGCTGAAAAAGTCTTAGAATTGAAGGAATCTAATGGTCTTCTTTCTATTTTTTTTATTAAAAAACCCAAATTCTTTAATTTCTGTCATTTATATAAAATTTATTCATATTTTTACATCATGAGTTCTGTTTGTAAACATTTGTGATGTTATATCCACTAGATGTCACGCCATTTATATGCGTTCGTCCTCGAATGATGAAGTTCTCCCTTATGTTTTTGACCCAAAGTTTAATTATCAGCATTCAAAATCACCAAGACGTTTCAAAACTGTAAGAGTTTCTTGATCTGTTTAATCGAATACTGTTGAGTGATGTAAACAAATGAATATTTTTTTACTCGGTTTAGTCATAGGTTCACCCACAGAATATGGGACAGGCGGTTTGTCTGTCAGACAAACCGTGTGAAAAGATGGCTTAACTCAGGAAAGTGGGAACCACAACCACGGGGTCATTGTATGGTCTATTACTGGTACCAACTGCCTTTTTTTTGGTACCCTCTGTACTATTCCGTTATGCGGCGACTTTCGGTCGCATTTACCAACCGATTTTAGCTCGATTTTTGTTGAGTCCAAAGCTAATTTTCTGTGTATAACACGCTGGTTCTTCGAGTAAAGAATTTGCGAGGAACCAGAGCACATCTAGACACTTTCTGAACCACTAACAGTTGCTCTTGTCAATCGTAATATCGTTGCCGTTAGAAAGATTTGTGACATGGCCAGAATTATTTTTACTTACACAGAAAGATCTCCCTAAAGCTGTAGCATAGAAACAACAACAACAACAAAAAACCACTAGCCCCCTTGTTTTCGGCGAAAACCCCAGCAGTAAAGTTGGCAAAAAGACAGGAGGAAGTCGACCATCGTACAAGAGTAATCATCAGTAACGACGGAATAAAACAGTAATGTTCTACAACAATTCTCAAAGTTGTTCTGCGCAAAGGTTCTTTCAAGTAGAAGACTAAGAGGTCTTAACAGGATTTCATCAGGACAGGGACGGTGCGGGAAATCCCTCGGACATCTCCAAGGATCCAATCCTTTGGGGCGACAGCCAATATCGGCAGAACTTTTCACCTTACAGCTATCGTTTACTGCTGACGAGAAAAGATGAGAGGTTAGCGTTCCTCTTTGACAGCTTAACAAGTGAGTCATAATCCCTTGACGAAGGTAACTTCATCACGACTGCACATAAGAGAATGGCCCCTTTTTGATGACGTCAAATAGTGTCCGCGCTACGAAGGGTGGCGCTAACCCTGACCACACCTGCAAGATTTGCATCTGTTAATCACACTCTTAATTTTATTCTGAAACTGGGTCTCCAGTTGTCTTTTTCTGGTCGCACGCTTCCCAGGTTACGGAGGATGGCGGATCCCTATCTAGGCCAGGAGATGGGGATCGTGCGCTTACGTACTGAATGTTTTGCACGACCAGAGCAATTATATACGAGAGGAAACCGGAGCACCCGGTGATAACTCGTATAGCCGTCTGGTGAAGAAAAGAGAGAAGAAACCATGCCATGGGGGTAGGGGCTGGTGGTTAGTACATCAAACCGATCCGGTGCCGAAGGGGATACGATCCAATCAAACTTTATAAACGAAAGCGAACGAACTAACCCGCCATAAAAGTGAACAGCAGAGTTATATCCCTTGCGGAGAACAATTGAAATCTCGCGCCCCCGAGCTGCTAAACGAAAGCCGTGACGTTTATCGGCTTGTCGCAAAATCAATGCCGAAAACAGGCACTTTCGGCCAAGCAATAACCCAGCACAGACCGGAGGAACAATCTTTTGTAAGAAAAACGAAATCTTCTAAAATCAGCCTGTTCCCGCCCAGGAGAGGCCATTCTGTTTGATGCAAATGTTTGCTTACTCGACCAACTGCTATTGTAAGGAGTTGATTAAGATTCGACGTTTATTTGCTATGTGGAAACACAGGATGTTGAAAATGCTTGTAGTGTTCTGAGGGCAGGGGTCGGCGTCAGGTACGAACCAAACCATGGGAGACAACCGTAAATATTTAAGCACGTACGAAAGCGAACGGTGCCGCTTTTTAAAACTAATATCGCTATTTTCTGTTAATTAAAAAAAATTTACCAAAAGCCACACTTATCTCGTTGTTATATATAAAAAAAAATATTATAAATTCTAGTCTTGGTGTAAGAAAAACAGACCCTCTTTTCCCCTTTTCCTTTTCTTTTTCTGTTAGCGCCAAGTATAATATAATTTGACCGGAAAATTAGTAACTATTCCCAATGGTAAACGATTTATTTCGTGTATCACAAAACCTGTTCATTTTCAAATCTGGTAAACGAGTGCTAACCTTGGCAGTAACTGCTGACAACTTCAGATTTCCTCCTACATCTAAAAGGAATCGTCCCCATCTCCCATCACGTTAATGCAATGGCTGAAAAAGTCTTAGAACTGAAGGAATCTAATGGTCTTCCTATTTTTTTTTTATTTATTAAAAAACTGTATATATATATATATAAATTTTCCGGGTACTTGTAGTGAAATTTCCGCTGGTAAGTTCTTTACTGGTTGGTACTTTAACCGCGGCTCAAGAGTCTCAAACCGTACCCAAGTAAACCATTCGGTCATCAAAGATGATGATCCCACGCCTTCCCCTTCCTAGATCACTCCTGAACGCAGGAGGAGGATCTCTGAGAAGAAATGTTAATATAATTGTCTTCAATAAAGACTTCATAAAAAATCCGGAGCACGCTTCTGGCTTGCAAATTGTTAAAATGGTAAGATATTTTCACCTGTGCGATTAAAGGTCCGTGATTCCCTTCTTTGGGAATATTTAAAGTGGATTAAAATCATAGTTAATAGTATGTGGCAGTGGCGAATGGATCAGGTGGAAATGTTTGTCCGATTTTTAAACTCGCGCGCTTCGGGAAAAGCACCTTCTGGTCTAAGAGACACGGTTTGGTGTCGCCTCCAACGCCAGTCCCAATAACGGACATAACCCTGTCGACGCGAGAGACAGTGGCGCCGCGGTTAGCCGCTCCGACTTCGGCGAAGAAGTCTACTGGAATTCCTCGACTTCTCTGCACGTATCCCGACACGGGTTTAGGTTTATACGAATGGACAAGAAAACCAGAACTTCGAATAAACGTAAATTTTAATTGTTGTTAGCCACTTGGCGAATAATCCGTCGTGGTGGCAGACTCAGCCGACGATCCTTGGAGACGTTTTACCCGTTTGTTTGCTTTTATTGCGTTACACCGGAACCGGGAACGAGGCCTTCGGTGTTGCTTCGGATAGTCCCGACTTCTGGTTTTACCCGGCGGTTTACTTAGACTGCCCTGTTCGAAACTCACCCCTGGCAGAATCCCGGGCGAAACAACCAAAGACAACTAATGACGCGTGCAATCAATTTGCAAAGTGTGTAAAATTACTGTGGATGCCCGTTTTTAAAGTTGTCTTATCGCCCGGGTTATTGGACCGAGAATGCTGACGTCGCGCCGACTGCGCAATTACCATGGAGACAGACGTTCTCTCAACACGCCCAGTCAGCCATTACACGGCGGGAAAGCGGCTTTGAAGAGAACTTCTTGCCTTAAAAAAAAAAAATACTGTTCAGCCGAGTGGAAGATTTAAAACAAAATTCTGTTTTCCGTTTAAAGCACATAAATTTAAAGTCTAAAGTGATTGGAAAAAAGAAAAAAAAAACCTTAGATTCGGATAACATTCATTTCCTAATCGTCCAAGAGATCATCATCCTTAGTCAGATAAAAGAAACGAAAAGTAATTTTAAAATATATAATTGACTAAAATAACTTCACTTGAAGAAAGAAAAAAGAGAGAAGAAACAAAAGCATATAAGGTTTTGGACAATCTTAAGGATTTTCATCATTTTAAAACAAATTTTCCGAGATAAAGCAAGTTATCCACCTTAAAGATGCAAACTCGTGATTAAGCTACCTCACCGTATTAGTTTGCGACATATGCAGTGAGCTGTGTGAGGAGGTAAAGTCGCACTCTGTTTGATTTCCCGCTCTTGCAAACTCTTTACGCAAGAATTCCCTTCCTCGCTTTTAATAAGGTGTTTTTCGATTGGTTTCTTTAGTTTCCTTTGTCTGCAACAACGATCTGTCATTGAATGACTGTTGCTATGGTTTTTCTAACATGGCGTCTAGTGAAGGCGATTAGCTTTTTCATATTGAACTTGTTCTTTCGTTAAGATATTATTATACAAAAAGAATGGTCTCCCTTGATTTAAAATGGCTAACCACATTGAACCATTCTACACCATCCGGTTTCAGTAAAAAGTCCTTATTACCTATTCCAGTCGTAATAAATATTTAATTTTATGTTTTAAAGATGCACATTTTTGTCATTTAAATCTTCACTGCTTGTGTTCGACAAATTAAAAGAAGAAAGTTTGAAAATAGCCTTCGGGAGAGAGAATATAAATTTGTTAAACACGTCACTTCCGCCTTCCATCAAAAAGATCTCGCAAAAGCCAGGCTTTGTGAATTCATATAAATTTCTTTCGAGAACGACAAAGTGTTACTCGCAGTGCACAGTTAATGCTTATTAAAATTAGCATAACTTGATGCGTAAAATTTCTAAAAGAAATTCACTATCGTCGCACAACGAATCTTAAGAAAATGTCGATAATCTTTTTTTAAAAATCTATTTAAAATTTAAAAAAACAAAGAACACATTCCATGCTAGTAAATACACAAATTTTTCGTCAGCCGTTCGTAACTCGTCAGAAAAGGGAGGTTAAAAATAAAAAAAACGAAAAGAAAAATTCTGGCAGAGTTGCCGGACATTAGAAGGCGGCCAAACCACGAGAGATGGCGCCACAAGCTGGCGAAAAAAAGATCCATCTGTTCGGGTGACTGTTTTAGCGTCAAGAAGAAGATGGTTTTCTTCTTCTCTCTCTTTCTCTATAAGACCGGCATGTTTAAGAATTACCACCAGTAGAATGGCACAGTTTTAAATCGATATTTTCCCTCCGCTAAAACCAGCTGACCACGTAATTCATCACAGCTAGAGAGAGACAGAGACCATGGGACGTTCTTCTCGTGCGGTGTCCATGAAACTGCGTCATTGTTAGGACAACAGGAAAGGAAGAACAAGAACAACAACAACAACAACGTTCCGCCCACAATAAAAGCCATTCCTCTGAAGTTTCGGTTTAGGTAAAACGGAACATTTTAGACGATACATTCTTTACCGGTTTTCCTTCATTAAATATTAGCTGAAGTGACTAATAGCATTCACGTTTCGGGTATCTTTCGTTATCGTCGTCATCGGAGTTTCGTTCTGAAAAATAAACAACCCGCACTGGTACATTATATGGCAGCGATGTCGGTTCCCATTATGTTTCTGCAGTAGACGTTTCCACTTCCCCCCATCTTTTTTGGATTAAAAAAGCAGTCCTATCTGAACTAAACCCTAATTATTGTTATTATTAAGGTGGTGGAAAACACCTAAACCAGCAGCCCTTTACTTTGCTGTGTATATAATTATTCCTTGGATTTTTTGTTTATATTATTTGGCCTTGAAATCACGACTCCATCTCTCTCTCTCTCTCTCTCCTCTCCCTCTCACTCACTCATCTCTCTCTCTCTCTCCTCCCTCTCTCTCCATCTCTCTCTCTCTCTCTCCCTCCCTCTCTCCATCTCTCTCTCCTTTTAAAAATTCGGTGTATCATTGACCCTTTCCCCAGCTGAACCACGCGTAACTCTGAACAGAGATGAATCTCCGTTGGCGATTATTGGAAAAGACAAGTAATCGGCTACTATCGGTTGGCACGTTCAGTGCGGACTGATAGTCCACTGTTTGCGGCGTTGTCCCAATCCGGCGTTCTGCTCACTGATTTCGTTCTTGTTGGGAAGATGATATGAATGGATGGCAGATCTGACCTGACTACCCATCCTACCTCCCCCCCACAAAAGACGTTAGTTTTATCTGTCCAGCTTAATTAAAACGGATAAAGAAAAATTCGCTTCTCTGTGTCACATAATGGCAAGGGGCTTTTGCAAAGAAAGTGCAATTAATAAAAGTATTTATGCAATTAAATTATAATTTTCTACTATTATGAAATTTAAAAAAAAAGAAACCAACTATTTTTTGTTTTTTTCTACCGTGAATTCTACCATCGCAAATCAAAAGTTGGGTTTTTTAGCTGATGTTTACGGTGATTTACGAGTTAAAGGTCTCTTACTGATCAGTTAGAAAAGGTGTGAAATCTAACAAAAACAGAACTAATAAAACCGCTTTAAAATACAAGAGAACTACATTCTGCAGTAGAGGCCCCCATCACCTGAGAAGCACACACCGCACTAACTCCGTGCCATACCAAAAAAAAACAAAAAAAAACCTATATATTTTCCTTAATAAGCAGTTGAATTCTTCTCCATATTCAAACACGCCGTCCTGGCTAAGACATGAGAATAAATACGCGGCGCTTTCCGTGGCCGATCACAATCGTTGGACAAAACTCCAGGTCTTCATCGAGAGAAACGCTAACGTTTTTATGAAGAGAGTCTTTCCGGATCTGTTCAGAATCGCAGATTTTAACATGCCCGGGTCAGCTAAAACCCGGCTGGCAGGGCAGGGACGGACTGGCCGGCAGCGGTATCCGGTCGGGTTTCATGTGATCATAAAAACCAAAACCTATTTTCAGTCAAGACGAGAAAGTTGCGGTTTGGAAAACAAAAGCAAAACGTGATTGCATATATAAGATTATAGAACGTAAAATGCATTAGCCTCATTCTGTTGTGCGAGGATTCAGGAAAAAAAAAATCCTAATAATAAACAAACGAAACGTTTTTATCTTCACACACATAAATAAATAAAACGATTTCCATCCTATCCAAAAGTTTAAATTCACGGTCGTCGGTTTCCCAGAATTTTCGATCTCGAAGAAAGCCCAAAAGGACATCCTGGTCTCAGAGGCGAATTAAGGCGACGTAGATGAAGAGAGCCGACTGACAGAACATACAGAATATATAGAGAGAAGAATCCCCTTAGCTGTTGCCTCCTATTGGCTCAGATGTTACTGGTTTCCCTTTTCCTTTCTCTCGCCGGTTCTAGCAAACGGTTAATCTTTGGCATTTAAGAAAGTTTTCCCCGCTCGTGTTTCTCGCATAAGCCTCCGTAATCGATACAAAGATACAGTTCTCCTTCACGCTGAAGGTACCTCACTGCACGCGGAAAAGACGCTCTGGCGATTTTGGTTCTGGCCGCGTCCAGTCTTGGTTCTGTAGCCACACCTCGTGAAGGTATTTATTTCTGCGTTGGCCACAACAACGGATGGAGAGTTTAGGCTTATTGTTCTGTATCTCTATTGTGTGTGTTTGTGTTACACAAAAGCAGATTTTTCTTTTTAAACTCGAATAATAAGTACTAAGTCGCTTTCGGCAGGTCACGACTCCTCTCATTATCGGACGAGCGGGGGGGGGGTAGTGCTGAAGAAAGGCTGTAGGGGGGCTTAGATTAAGAGGAATCGATCGGCGCAAGGGGATAAGGGAAAAGGATTGTTCTTACACGGAATGGCGGTGGAAATCTATTTCCCCTTTGTTGTCCACACGGACCTAATTGGCCAAAGTGACGCTAGGTTTGTCTATGCGAAATGACATAGTAGTTAACGGATTTGTTCTCGTCTCACCTTACAGAAACGAAGCAGAACAAGCCACCCCCCCCCAAGAGCAAACACATCTGCTCCTAAGTTATACAGAAATTGTTATCCTACATTTAGTCAGGGTGTGGGGCCCCTTTGCGGATCACCAGACCAGCCGCGGTTTCCTATTCGCAAACAGTCGCCGGACGAGCGCGGCATGCGCTAATATCGGATAGACCCCGTAATCGAGAAACTGCTCCCCTTCCACACCCCTTTGATAAACCTTATTAACGTGACGCAAGCATAATATAATTTTCCGTATGAACGTGGCGCGTCCTCGGTGTTCCCGAGTGTGAAGACCGCCACTGTTCACTCGCAGAACTGACGCTAGGGGCTCGCCGAGCGACGTGAATGGTTTTAAACCCAAGCACAGCAGACTAACAGGCTATTCGAGCTCAGGCTGCATTGTAATGGCTGCTGTGCTGTTACCGGCGAACTGACAGTGATACTGCTGATGCTAATGAGCAGAGGAAACGTTATATTCTTTGTAAATAAGATGGCGAGCTGCCCCAGGGCTCGTTACTACATTAATGCGTGCGCAGACTGATCACGTGAGTACCTCTTACTCCATGTAGGCTTTGTAATAATTTACCTTTTGTTTTTTTTTTTTAATTTGTGGAAATCGATTTCTGGGAAATTTCAAAAAAAAAAAAACAAACTTAAAACTTTTCGAAAAATGTATGGGGGGGGGTGAACCGAACTCTCCTGTCGTGAAGATCACAACTAGCTTTATACGCGTCATGTTGATGGTCACGTGTACATGACGCTGCGCTATATGACTTCTGTATATTTTCTGACCACTAATTTTTCTATGGGAACTACAAATTATCGCTAAAAAATATTGTTTCCTTTTATTCATTTGATAATTACTAATTAGTAACCAAATATAAATATTTTAAAAATTGTGTGGGATTCATGTTCCTTTTAAACTACTGTATCTCTCTCTCTCTCCTCAGTTAATTCACGTCTCGTTGTCGGCCAGTTCATTCTCGATACTTGATTCTCTGCATGGGAGTTCTTAACTATTTTCGCCCAGTGGAAGAGAAGAGCGTTATCATTCTGGAATAGATATCCACCATCTGGAAACACTTCTCTTGGTTCGGACTCTAACACAGGCAGCGGCATTCTCCATATCAATACAAACACGGGCCTGATTCGTTGATGTTGTGCAGAAGGGATTCTGTACTCTCGCCTCCCCCACTCAATCCAGACCTCTCGCATAAATTCTACTTGAGATATAAAAAGGTAGATTTGTCACTTCTGAGAAATGGACTCCATACTGTTGATCGCTCGCCTATGGCAGGCTTTGTCAGGCGCTGGATTTTCCGCGACTGGTGGCTTTCGCTTGGCTCTACAACCTCCGGAACCTACGACTCGCTCACAAGACGAAGCAGTTTCTCGAGAAGCCGGGTCTGCGTAATTGAACCGCTTCTGTCCGTTTTGGCGTGAACAGCCTTCTCGTGGGCGTCTAGATTCGGGACGATCGGCGACCGACTGTTTCTTCTTCTCTTCTAATGGTCTGAAAAACTTAACAGTGACGTCAACCAGCTTTCGGCAACGGTTCTTGACTGCTGAAGATGCTGTCCGCGTGTATCGTACGCCTCACAATAACCTAAACGGCGCTGATTCCCGTCACTTCTGAAACGGAGGGCGTGAAACAAAGAAATAGCTCGTAAAGGCATATACAGGGCATGCGTGGACCTCGCGGAACACAACAAAGGGCACGTGTGCATTTTTAGAACAGCGTCCCGCGATCAAATTGTGTTTGGTCTACATCAACCCTTTGGCCCATAACCGACTTTCTGGAAAAATCCAAGCAACAATGTCTACCTACAAAAGGAGATGACCCCCTGTTGGTGGGTGGGGGAGAGACTGGTACCACGGTTATCCACTACAGAGCCTATCCTGTGCCACAAGGTTCTGGGACTTGGAACTTTGGCAAGGATAAATCTACTAAAATTCTTTGTTTTCAAATGGGGTGGAAACCCACGCAGTTGGCTGGGTAGTGGAGAAGAACAAGGAAAAAAATCTTATATACCACCAACCGGAAACCGACCAGAAATCGAATCGGGTCCTCAGCCAAGGCAGTTTAGTAGACTAACCAACCGCCAGGACACCGGCCGACCTTGACGAACCTAACCGAAATCTGTTTTCACAGACGAACCCAGCATGGCATCGGCATTTCTATTGGAACTATATGCAATGAATCACGTGTTAGAGGAAAAGGAACAAGATTTGTGGGGAGTCAGAACAAAAGAAAAAGTCAGAATTCCTTGGCTGGTGAGGGACTTTAGTCGACCACTGTACCTTTCGCTGATCACTTCCGGACGGCTAACACTCGACAACCCCCCCCTTCCGTGCTCTCCGTAGACAGCACGCCTCCAGTGACCTCTCGCTCTTATCCGGCTCCCTTCCTGAAGTTTTCCAAATTGTTATTTTCATCTATTTGTTCTAACTCATTTATTTTCACAGGTCCCGCAGTTAGCGAAGATCTGCCCGATTCCGGTTCGTGGGCTTTGGTCTCCGGAGACCACATCACTAATCCCAGCTGGTAAAAGATAATAACTCTGCAGTCACTCGCGAGTGAGGTATCACAGTTTTTCGTATCTCTACAAAATCCGTTAATCTACCCTGATAGAAAGAAGAACCCCCCCCACCGTATATACATGCATATATATATTAGAGTTTATTTATCCAGTTAATACATTAAATTTTCGCTGATCGAAGCCCGATACCTCCTAATAAACACGTACATTAACGTGATTTCAATACAGAAGCAAATGAAGCGAGGAGAACAAATGATCGAATACCTGTCACTGGCATCTCTACATTAAAAGCTATTACATTAATCTAGTAATGACGTTCATTAGGCTAATACGTAAAAATTCTCATTTAAGATTATTAAATAGTGCGAATAGAGTTTTTCTTTATACTAAACAGTGGCTACAAAGAATGATTGCCGCCTTTGCTTGATTCCAAATCATGGCTACTTGTTCCCTATTTTTTAGACGTCAAATAAGTTTAATACATCTGCTAATTATTTATTACTGCTTCAGTGAACGGATATCTGCATCCTTCACTTGGGCCGTACAGAGCAAAATTTAAAAAAAAAAACAAAAAAACACAACAACAACGAGAGACTGCTGTTTTTAGATGTTTTTTCCACATGATATTAACCATGAAAGACTAAATATCATCGGTAAACAGTCTTCCGATGGTTTAGGGCGCTTGATGAGCAGTAGGCGAAGGAAGAAAACCTGCTTTTCCTCCATCACGTATGAGGGTACGTAGTTCAAGCTTAATCAAGGCTGTCTAGTGCTGCCACTACCACTCCACAAGCGTCCGGGGATCCGTTACCATCCAGAACAGAGAGTCCTGTTAACCCTGAACGACCCTCGTATTCTTCTGAATTGCTTTCACGTTTCTAGTTTCGGGGAAATGGCGTTGGGTATTTCAAATATAGATGAGGGCTCGACCCGCACGCGTACACGTAGATTCCGAAGACATGCGGCGCAATATGATCCACCCCGGTGACACGATGCTATGCGATTGCCAAAAGATTTGCTTCAAAAAAAAGAGAAGAAAGATTAATTCAGCGAGTTATTCGTACAGTAGTAATAGCTACTGGTAATCGTCTGGTGCTACATTCAAAGTCATTTCTCGAGATTTTGGCCCAAATGTAGTAGCGGCAGCTACTTATGGGTGGTCGCTGTACCACCTGCCTGGAGAACGGGTTTGAGCGGTATAACAGCGCCAGAGTTGTAGAGAAATCAGAATTAGAAGTTGAGGGGGTGGGGTGTGGTAACCGATTTGCCTGAACCATTTTTGTACGACCCATTTTATGCAGAGAGCAGGGGGCAGATAATGTAGTGAATAGAACCACCATTTCTCGCCGTTCCAGGGCCAGGTTTTACCGCCCCGATCAACAACGGACACGAGATGGCGATAATGGTAACGTATATAATTAATACCAGACCATTACGGAAGAAGCTATCAGTTCTCAGACACGAAAGCATTTGCTGGCCTCGCACTGACATCTGCCGACTCGCAAACGGCCAGCGGCATCGGGGCCGTAATCCGGTAACTCGGGCTCGGCTTTCTTTCTCCCATGTCTCAAATGAAGAATTCTCTCGATCCCTTCTGTGTCCCGACCGCGGCCAGTCGTGTCGCCTGTGCCTCCTGCCACTGAGCTATACGTAATCGGCGACCAACGTTCGGCCGTCGGGGGCGCCATCGTCGGCCGTGAAAGTCGCTGACAAGGATAGAGATGAAAACTTCCGGAAAAAAACAACAACAACAACAACAAAAAAAACTACTTCTTGTTGTCCCGGTCTTCCAACAAGTAAAATTTGGTTACTCTGTAAGCCGTCAGCTAAATATCCATCCGCTTCTTCATGGAACAAGGAAAACAGAGACAAGAGATCGCTTCAGCTTCATCCGCTTAACTCTTTTCAATCAGGGTTGGATAAAGGTTAAATTTCAGAAAATAGCAACGAGTTATTCCCTGCTTCTTTTCGAAAACAGACCCTCTAAAGAAGATGAATCTGTACAGATGGAGCAACCGGCCATCAACTGTCAATAAGTGATATTCTCTAACTCATGTTTCTAAGCTTTGGACTTGATAACAATAAAGCCATTCTGAGAAAACCAGTGCTCCGGTTGCGCTGCTGACTCTCGAAATTATCGATCGCATTTTGATCTATAAGTTTTTCATTGCACAGCCGTCAGTCATCTCTTCGCGACCTTTAGCCACCAAATCCATCCCCCACTTTCTAATGGATTCATTGAAAGCATTATGGAAATAAACGCTATAGAAGACAGAACAAAACATAACTAAAATCATTTTGCTAAAACGAATATTGACTAAACGAATTGCACTTGAGTTAATTGTTTTCGATGTTTGCATCCCGTTTTCTTTAAAAAAAAAAGTTTTAGACGCGAAAGAGTCAACAAACAGAAGAGAATAGGCTTAAAACCAATCAAAATGAATAACCGAACATGCACCTGAAAATAACTAATGATAATAAAAATCAATACACCGCCATAAACGGAACAAAATTCAAGTTAACTCATGGGAAATAAGAAGAATAAAGTCTTCTAAAAGTATCAACAAAGAAACAAAACTTTTGTGTGTGTGTTTATGAATATAGAGGGGTGACCAAGCAATCTTCCTGTGAGTTAAATTATCCATAAAGTAGGGACTAATTGCAATTTAACTTTTATCAAAATCGGCTTGTGCTTGAAAATTTTAAAAAAAATAAGATATTGACACGATTTATTTCAGGTAATGGCTGACCTGCAACCAATCGTTAACAAACATCTGATTAGATGATTTCCTTCTGGCTTCTTCAAACGGCAGCTGTATTTAAAGTCAGTCTCTCTCCCCCTCTTCCACTCTCCCTCCCTCCCTCTCTGTGCTGACGTCATCTCTCTCACTCTCCCTCTCTCCCTCTCTGTGCTGACGTCATCTCTCTCTCTCTTCTTTCTCCCCCTCCCTCTCTGAGCTGACGTCATATATCTCTCTCTCACTCTCCCTCCCTCCCTCTCTGTGCTGACGTCATATATATATATCTCACTCTCCCTCACTCCCTCTCTGTACTGACGTCATCTCTCTCTCTTTCTCCCCCTCCCTCTCTGTGCTGACGTCATATATCTCTCTCTCACTCCCTCTCTGTACTGACATTATCACTCTCTCTCTCTCTCGTTCCACCGATGAACACTAACTTGGTTAAGGTTGAAAGCCCTAGACGAAGAACCATCTACACTTCATCCATAATACTTGGCCATAAACAACTTATTAGATCATTATTTCATTTGTGATGACCGGCCAGAAATAAATCTAAAACCGTCATTATTTCCTCTTAAACCCTTAAATAAGTGACAATGAAAACCTATTGAAGCATCATTATTTCACCTTAAATGAGTCAACACAAAACCCCATTAAACCGTCGTTATTCCAGCTTCCCCCATTAAATCGCGATTATTACATCTTTAATAAGTAGTTATAAAGAACCGATTAAACCATAATTATCTCATTTTTAATTACTGTCAACAAAGAACCTATTAGACCGTCATCATTTCATCTTTAATGACTGGTCATTAAAAACGCCACTATACCATCATTATTTCAGCTTTAATAATTAGCCATAAAGAACCCGTTAGACCATCATTATCTTATATTTAATGACAGCCCGTAAAGAAACATGAGGCCGTCATTATTTCGTCTTTAATGACTGGTCATTAAAAAACCCATTAAACAATCATTGTTTTACCTTTAACTGACGTTAACAAATACAAAATGCCACCAACATGACATTTACTCTTTTTTCGTATTTACTGTCACGCCAACAAGACGAACAGAAGATGATCTCTTGGCTCTATATATTTGTCACTGATAATGAAGAAACGACGTTCTGAAGGTCCTTCAGCGGTTCGGGTCCATATATACAAATCGACCAAAGAATGGTTGCCGTCCGGCTGGGAGTTACCTAGCGGTTAGGCAGGGGGGATTACCGCGCCCAGTTCAGCCCCTTGTCCGAGACAGGTGGCGTTTCGCCTCGTCGCTTTAGGTAAATATCTCGTTGAAAAATAATAGTAAGTAATGGACGGCAGTTAGGTGAGACAAAGAAATCATTCCGGGATCTAAGTGCGACACAAAAACAGGGGCTGGCTGCTGCATAGCTTGTTCTATAAAACAGGTTCGCGTGAAAATGCTGGAGATAATCGCGTTAGGGAAGGCGGTCAGCTGGGTACGTTGTCGATATCTCGTGTTCCGCAAGGTGGCCGGCTTTGTCACGATTCATTTCCTGTAATTTCCGAGGACGCAGAATCGATACGGCCACAGCTAACCTTGCTGTTCCTAAACGCTAACAAAAACGCATACAGATCCGATTGGGGAAGTCTGTTACTGTGATTGGCTTAAAACCACTGAACCTACCCAGCTGCAAAATGAGTTAGCCGTGGATGCACGACTAGTTATGTGGCCTTCTTATAATAACTAGCTAGCTTTTATTTTAAAAAAATTTAGAGAGAGAGAGAGAGAGATGATGTCAGTACAGAGAGGGAGGGAGGGAGAGATATGACGTCAGTACAGAGAGGGAGGGAGAGAAAGTGAGATGATGTCAGTACAGGAGAGGAGGGAGAGAGAGAGAGTGAGATGATGTCAGTACAGAGAGGGAGGGAGAGAGAGAGAGTGAGATGATGTCAGTACAGAGAGGGAGAGAGAGAGAGAGAGAGAGAGAGAGATGATGTCAGTACAAGAGGGAGAGAGAGAGAAAGAGATGTCGCTAGAGAGAGAAGAGAAAGATAGAGAGAGAGAGAGAGAGAGAGAGAGAGAGAGAGAGAGAGAGAGAGAGATAGAGAGAGATGATGTCAGTACCAGAGAGAGAAGAGAGAGTGAGATTCTTTCCGTACAGGGAGGAGAGAGAGAGAACAAAGGAGAGAGGAGAGAGAGAGAGAGAGGAGAGAGAGAGAGAATCGAGCTCCTCTCCTCTCGCTCGAGAGAGCAGAGAGCTCCATCTGATAGAAATGGAGAATATTTTCAACGTTAAAAACTAGTCGAGCAAAATATGGTTTCCAGTCGGAGATAACAATAACATCCTCCCTTTCTTCCTTGCTCAACGAATCACAACTCAAAGTGAAACCGCAGAGTGGTTCAACGTTGCTTATCGAAAGTCTCGCCCCTGACCAACAAGATCTCAGCTTGAATGCGAATCAATGGCCTTTTTTTAAAAGATGTTTACAAGACCTTCACTCTCCGCTAAACCAACACGTGTCAAGTAGACCCGGGTGCCAGCGCTTACTTAATAAACAAAGTCTCCAGTACACTGCTGCTTTTAGCTGCTGGTATCAGAAATTCCGGAACAAATTAGTTGCTAGACTGAAAAACCGCTTGAACAGCAGCTGTCCGTGTTGAGTTGGGCGAGGAGATGTGCAGCCAGCCAACACAGGAACCTCGTGACCATATTTCACTAACACAAGAACAACGGGCAAGATATGAATTATTTGGCTTTGAATTTATTTTAGAAATAGAAACAAGAGTTTTCACAGAACTCTGCTTTTACACCTGCATGGTTTTAAAGGAAGGTACAAAAAGTGGATGGAGTAAGTTTGTTGGATCACGGGAACATTTGGTAGAATACGACGTCTAGTAAAAGTATGCGCATTCATTAAATAGTCGACCATAGTGGCTAATTCTTTGTGCTATTAATAAGCAGTAAACACACGTGACTGAAGGCCGCCTAGGGTTAATTCGTCGGCATTTGTGACAGAATTCTTGGGGGGGGAAGTTCCGGTTTATTGAGTATTTCTTCACGGCATTTGAAAAGCTAAGTTACCCCCATCTGTCCGGTATTACGCCGGGGAGAAATGGTTTTAAAAGTAAATATTACCGTAAATGCCCTCAACAAAGTCTTGGTAAGACATAGCTGCCACCCGACCGTGGATCGGAACTGGTCATTTCCGTATGCAAGACTGGCATAATACACTAAATGTAAATACCAGCGTAAACCTTTTTTTTTTTTTTTGTTTTTCTTAAAAGATCAGTACACGGATGAGATGGAAACAGTATCAGCCACCTATGAGAGTGATGGGGGGGTCCGACCAGAGGTGATAATGGTCCGAAGTCACATGACTACTAAATATCAGGTGTAAAGCAGAACTTCCACCCATTGGTTCTGATTTTAACTCCGTTGTTTCTGCTGCGTTTTCATTTTTATGACTAATGAGAATTTTTAATTTTATTTTGTACCTTTTTTTTTTTTTTTTTTTTTCATAACAGAAAATTGTCTCCCTTATTTAAAAAAAAAAACAAAAAAAACAAACGGCAGACCACGTGACACCCGTTTTACACGTTCCGGTTTTTGGGATTAACGGGCGGAAAGATAAGTAGGAAACCCGACCAAAATCTGTCCGGCTGTAACCCGTCAGAACGGTCTTTAATGGGTGCTTTGTCTGGAAGGGGACGTCTGCCCTTGCGCTTCGCCGTGATCATCGGTCCGACCCTGATCTGCGTGGGAGCCGCCGACGCTCTCCGCTAGGGGGTTGGGGGGGGGGGGATATTTACGTTTCCGTTGTCACGGCTCAGACGAGATGTTTGCCAAAAGTAAAAAAAAAAGGATGCGGGGGAGGAAGGGAGGGGGAGTAATAATGGAAGGGGAGGGAGGAAGAAAACACAACGGAAAACAGAAAGAAAGTCTAACATCTGGGCCGCGGTGTGAACTTTACACGCTTTTGCCGCCATCAGCTCTCGTCCTTTCGCCCCCCCCCCGACCACAGCCGTGTCAGACCCGGCGGGTTCGGCTTAAGCGTATTTACAGCCCGACTGCGAGCCGCTGTGTTTGTCGATTTTCGACATTTCCGCTTTCGCTTCGAAAAGCCGAGCAGCAGCTGATGATACCCGACTGGTTACACGTCGCAGCCCCGACGACGCCATTATCCCCGCTGTCAAGGGCAGCGAGTTCCCGCGTGGAGGAAAGAACGAACGAAAACAAATAAGTCATCTCCTTTGTTTGCAGGATTCATTTCGTCCACGTGTTTTTTTTTAAAATTATTTATCTCTTTTTAGTTTTGTTGTCCGGTACCAAACGAATATCGGGAATAATTAAATTAGGGCGAATGGTGGCAGCAGCTCTCGTTGGCTGCTGCGGTTGAATTCCAAGAACATCAGCTGTTTCGGACAGTGGACGGAACCTCGTAGGCACCGAGGGGCTGAAGTCCGCCATCGATAAAGACGGGACTTTACGTGACGGACTTGATGCCCATCTAAAGCTTCTTAACCCGTCTCAAATCTTGACTGAACATTCCCTATAGGGATTAGCGGGAATTTCTGCGATAATCCCAAGTGCTTATTTCCTTTTTAGCTCTACTGATCCGTAAGTCTTTGCAGATGTATCGGTTATTTAAATTCCGATAAAAAATAATGCGACAGTTTTTGTGTGTGTGTGTGTGGGGGGGAGGAGCTTTGATCTGTTTGGCCGGCTAATTTTGGTGGAACTGAAGTAAAATTGGACGTTTGTAGTCAATTGGAGAAATCAATCCCTCACACGTGGATAGCAGGCAGAACACCTACAAATTAGGGGGCGAATGAAAGGGCAATAAAGACGACGACAAACAAAATCCTTTTAAAAATAGATCTCCTAAATGCTATCTGATCGTTATAATGGGTCACTTAATATCCCATTTACTCCCTCTCTTCAAAATGCCATTCGGACTTTTTTTGTCTTCTATGGGAAGTTCTACCAAAATTAGGAATGTATTAAAAATTACGATTAAAGCAAAAAGTAGAAAGGAATAAAAAGAAGAAGAAAAAAAAACAAAAACAAAGGCAGCAATCAGAATATTAACGTTTCGAATTAATGGTCGTCCACCACATGTGTAATTGGATCTCGTTGTTGTTGGTTTTTTCCCTATAATAATCAGTCAACCTTTAATTATACGCTTAGGGAGGTTACGGTGAATGGACTTTATTCCTGATTAACTTTCTCTTAGACGTTTACAAAAGCAGAGTTTGTGATGTTCTTATTAATAATAAAATCGATTTATTTCTTAAACCCTTTGATTTCAGGTAAATCTGTTTGTGGAACGGTAATTTTTAAGGTTTTCCGAATACCGTGGATCGTTAATCCATGTAATTTTCCTGAACGCGAAGATGGTTCCGAGTTGCCAGAGCTCCACGTAGACATTCGAAGGGCTAGAAGGAGACTCCCCTCTGATGCATCGCTATCGTGCATGAATCTGTTTTCACTCCTTAAAATTAATGATCACAAATTACTGAATAAGCACAAGTAATTAGATATTCCAAGTTTTAACCCAGCAAATTCCTTCATTTTGCGCCTTTGTGTTTTGTTTTCGTTTTTTTGGAAGTAACAGTAGAGAAATCGGTGACGTCAGAACACCACACACGCACACACACGCACGCCCCCCGTCGGGCACCGACTGTGACGCAATAACGAACTACTATTCATAGCCGTAGCGCATGCGGAATTATCCAGATTTTTTTTTTTTTACAAGAATCATGAGATAGCCCCCTTTTGTGTTTTTGAAAAGCGCGTAAATTTACTGAAATTCCTTTCAAGTTATAGCTACGGATAAACTACTGCAACGAATGCTTCTGGCTGGGCGGCAAGCACCTTACACGCCTATAGCGAACGAAGATCATCTCTGTACAGCATTTTCGTGACGTTAAATATGAAAGGTAGCAAATGTGATGAAAAGCCAGGTAAAGATGGTAGTTCGGTTCTCCAGAAAAGATTAATCTGAGTCCACTGTTGGCAATGGATTCTTTTCGTCTTGCGGAAACAATACAGAAAGTATATTTTACCACATTTTTCAAGTGGAGTCCGATTACCGAAAAAAAATATATAGATTTCACAGCCGTAACAATGACTTTTGGACACAGTAACATGCAATAGCATGATTTGGTAGGGAAATAAAAGCAAATAAGAGAGAGCGAGAGAGATAGAGAGAGAGAGAGAGAGAGAGAGAGAGAGAGAGAAGAGAGAGAGAGAGAGAGAGGTGACGAGAGAGAGAGAGAGAGGAGATCATTATTCAGAGAGAGGGAGATTACGTCAGTGAGAGAAATGATGTCATTAAGAGAGAGGGAGATATTACGTCAGTACAGAGAGATGACGTCAGAACAGAGAGAGATGATGTCATTACAGAGAGAGGGAGATATGACGTCAGTCAGAGAGAGAAATGATGTCATTACAGAGAGAGAGGGAGATATTACGTCAGTACAGAGAGATGACGTAAGAACAGAGAGAGATGATGTCATTACAGAGAGAGAGGGAGATATTACGTCAGTACAGAGAGATGACGTAAGAACAGAGAGAGATGATGTCATTACAGAGAGAGGGAGATATGACGTCAGTCAGAGAGAGAAATGATGTCATTACAGAGAGAGGGAGATATTACGTCAGTACAGAGAGATGACGTCAGAACACAGAGAGAGATGATGTCATTACAGAGAGAGGGAGATATTACGTCAGTACAGAGAGAGAGAAAGAGAACGAAAAGATGTAACAAGCAAAATAAGTTTACCAACCGTGTGAAACAAAAACCAAATTATCCAAAGCGAAGGAAATCCACCGACAAATAATTTCTCCAAGTTTTAATATGCGAAACAAAAACTGCTATGTATTTCGGAACAGAATTCAAAATGTCTTTATTCACACCGTATGTAATTTGCTTGTTAAATTAGAATTTTATTCTTATTTAAATTTACTTATTCCAATCAAACAGGCTAAAATGGTAAGTGTTATTTAAAAAAAAATTAAATCTTTAAAAAAAACGATAATTATAATTGATATTTTCTAAAACACAGAGTTCTTTTGTGTTGTTGTTGTTTTTTTAATAACATTATACGAAACTCTACACTGATATTACGCCTCATTGTATTTTCGCTAAACTGTAATGCAGAACGTAGCTCAAAAACGTACTTTCGCTTTCTTGCCTTGTTACTATTATCGTGATTTTACGTAGATTATTTGGTTATGCCAAATAACACAGAATGTACCTTCTTCGAGCGTCATTGTCAACGGTTGTAATAGAGTTCGACGGTCAAAGTAAATGTTGTTTGGAGATCACGCATCGTGCAATAAAGTTTCTAAAACCAGTGTGTAACTTAAAAGAAAACAACAACAACTTGTTTAACAGGATCTTGTGGTTTCTCAAGTGTTACGTGTGGACCTGCAACCAATCTTTTGGCCTTCCGAAATAAGTTTTCACGTCCCATCGGGTCCTTTGTTTCTCGCCATGGTTCTCACGCCCAGCCCTTCGGGCGCCACTCCGACGTTAAAAAAAGCAGTGGCAGTTTCCTTCCGGCGTACCCGGACGGAAATCGGTACCCGCCGTGAATTGTGGTAGTTAGTCTCAGCTGTGATTAGCCCACGACGGACTCCGACCAAAAACGATTTTCATTTGACGACCCAAAATGAAGTGAATTCGATGCCCGCTATCGCGTCTGTCTCTGCGTGATCGGACCGAATCTGTCGTGGATCGCGAACCATCGCCGGCTTGATAGCATCACGGAGATTTGTATCATAAACCAGGAAACGGACGCCTCGTTTCCATTAAGTGGAGCCTGTTCGTCTCTTTGGATAACGCGATCTCATTTGGCATAGATCCGAGCTGGTCCTAAACGTTCAGCACCAGTCGAATCAGATGTTTGTTTATTAATAACTCAGGACCGCGCGATTATCAAGTGACAATGGACCAGCGTCTTTATTTCAATCGAAACCGAGAGAGGAGATGAGAGGAGAAAGAGAGAGAGAGAGAGAGAGAGAGAGAGAGATCGGTCTGCCTTCACCAAACCCCACTGCAATAAAATTTCTGAAATTTATAGCAGGCAGTTGGTTTGGGAAAACCCCCATTATTATCCCCACGTCTCAGAGATCAACGCGAAATCACGTTTCTCCATTTTAATGTTTTTATCGTGCAAAAATTGCTTACTTCACTGCAATTATTTTGATTAAATTTAGAATTAAAATAAATCTAAATCTTTTAAAAACATACGCTATAGAAAGCGGATGCTGCTGATATTACCTCTCCACGTTGGAAATACCCGCTGGCTGGAGAGCGTAATGTAGCGGAAATCCGCTAGAGAGCGCTGACTATCCTGCCTTAAGAGGAGCACGGCACTTCCGATTTTGATAGAGAAATCACTACTGGAACGTTTCCGTTTTTAGAAGTGGATGAACCCGAGGGCTCGAGGGTATCTGTCTACGCAAAAGCATGAGACTCGAACTCGGACCCTCGACCCTGACGGCCACAAAAAAAAAGAGGAAATGCTGTTTATAAGGCAAAAATCGCGGTTCTGTGATCGGTTTACAGACACCGAGTATATATACCTGGCACGACATTCCGTAATCAGATCCAATCCGCCACGAAACTCTAATTGTCCTGTAACAGTGCAAGTGCCTCCTGATTTGTAAGCAGATAATGTCGAAATAATTCAATATAATGGCTTTAATTATTTGAGCCTGTTTCACGACCGACCCTGGTTTTCTTTCAAAAGTAAATTGCTTTTAATCTCAGGAAATGAGAAAGTCCTTTTAGGTTGCAGAACAAAACAGCATTGAAGTTTTTTTTTTTTTCCCTCTGGTACGAACCAAGGAAAGAACTGTTCGCGGGGGACCCGGTGGACGCGGTACGGGCGGAAGTGACGTCAGGTTAAGTATGCAGTAATTCTTACAGTCCGAACGCCAAAGGGTCTAAGCGTCTCGACGTCACATTTCTCAGATGTTTCTTTCTGCCTGGTTGTCCACGTGGACTAGACACGCCCCCCGGGTCGCCCTTCGGACCGCGTTCTTATTACTCCCAGGTTGAGAACATCGCGACGAAGATGGAACGGGGACTCGTGAGCCGTGGCGATTAACCCTCCCAGATCTTCTATCTGGATTTTCCTATTCAGATGTGGGTGGGGGGGGGGAGGGAGCTAGTGAAAGCTGTTCACCAGATCGAGCCGGTCACAGCCGGGATCCGCAGGTAGGACCCAAACTTTAGTAATCTAGGAGACCCCGATAATCCACCGCCCGATTATGCGTTAAAGTGGTAAATAATAAGTGTTCACACGGTTTTCACTGCAATGATATGACCTAAGGAAATCCATGTTGATGGAATAAAGAAGTTATATGCCGGACTGTAATAGTGCTTTAAAAGGAAATCTAACGACTGTACCAAATAAAGAGGAGACAAAGTACTAACTAATTGTAATCATTAAATAATATTTCGTTATATATTAAAACACTGTTTTACTATCACGTTTCTGTTGAGATATACGTAAAACACAGTGCTGTTATAACTACTGATATTGCAATAAATATGAAACAATGTGTTTCCATAATATTTTCCAGAAATTATATATATATATTAACCCCGCGACATTAAGTTTAAAACAAAGAGTACAATTTTGAAGGACAAGATGGCGGCGTTCCTGCGTTCCCATTGAATCATCCACTGTACCCGCTGCCATATTATCTACATCTTTATTTAATTGAACAGTCAACGGGGGTGATAAAATAACGGTCGACACAACAGCTTTCTCTTTGTGTGCCCAGAACAGGTTTAGACCGCCTCGCTCTGGAGTTAAAAGCCTTCGGCTCCTGATTACGTCATAATCTCTCTCTCTCTCGTCTGACACTCGCCTTTAAGCTTTCCTAAAACCATCCTGCCAAACAGGAAGCCCCCCGATATCACTACACTGACGGTGATAGGCGATAGCGAACGGACGTTACGATAAGTGGCACCTCTGGTCGGCTGACACCGGAATGGTTAGCGGTTTCAGTTTCATGAAACCGCCTCTTGTCTTTGTTGCAGATCGAGTAGGTGGGACCCACTTTTACCCCTTCTCCGAGCCGGAAACCAGCAACGTCGTGGACGCTAAATACTTGGCCGGCTGATAACAGCTGTTGATACCAAACAGGAACAGCAGCCCAAACAAGCGGCAGTTACAGAGAGACCTAATTCGCCGTATTTAAAACGCAACCAAAAGCAATTTTCACTTCATCTTTAATACATAAAAGACCTCAAAGCCACTACACGGCGTTTACACAACTACGCAAATACGGTTTTCTGGTTCTTAATGTCTTCCCATTAAAGATGAAATACAGATGCTTAATCTGATAATGTATTGTTATTGGTGATCGATTTTCAAAACGTTATTTGTATTTCTCATCTCTCAACACAGAAAATATTTTATAATTCGTCTTCCGTAATTAAAGGGCTATAAACCATTTTCGCCCGAATCTTTCCCCATTAAGCTTTCGCCGTAAAAATGGACACAGCTCACGTGGAAAACGATCACGTGGATGTGGATACAAAGTTACAAGGAATCTCGTGTTTCTTTAACAGAGTAGAATAATCTTTTTTATCCCTTCCCCTTCTGAAGCGAAGTATTGAAAGCCGACCATGTTTCTGGTTCCTATCCGTCAGCTGTGATGGATTTCGTTTCGACAAAAAAAAAACTCCCTCATTTTTCAAAGAAAACACAAGACCTCCAAAACCCTTATGTACTGTCTTGCTGACAGAAATAATTTGCTATTATAGGGATATCTTAATCCTGGAGAATCCCTGTCCTAAGTTGTGAGGTGTAAGGACATCTCACTCAGCAGCGAGCTGCTAGAATGGGAACGGTGTGGAGTATCAGCCTTAGTGACCTAGCGACTTACCTTGGTACGGTTAGGGACTCTTGACAGAAGGTCAAGGTGCGAGCCAGTCAGGGGTAGTAACCAACCCGCGGAACCTCCGCCTCCAAAAACTCTTCATTTTTAGATGTCAGAGAAAACTCACTCGCCGGAAAACCGAGCTGCAGTCCACCGGCAATCATATAGAATTTCAAAATGTCAGATTCTGAAGTAGCGCGCACTTCGCCTCTGCGACCCAATATAGGGCGCCCTAATCTTTATACACTTACGGGGGTCAAAGCGAGACGTTAGCCCTTCCGACCAAGCTGGTTAACCGGTATTTGTGGCATCTGACCTGAGGTGGTCGCCTTCTACCTCGCAGGATCAAAACGCACGCGTCCTCCCTCGTGTAATGAAAGAATACAACCTGCATTTTAAAAAAAGACTAATTAAAACCGGATCACCCGGAAGAAACCTATTCAAACCGGTCTGGTACAAAAAAAATAATAATAAAGTGAGAGAAACCACATCATTGGCTGAACAGTATTCTCATATTAACCCGCTCCCATATGATATTATCATAATAACAATCCCTCTTTTAAATATGTGACTGATTGAATTATCAGTACTGACGATAATCTAAGATCGAACGTTAATCTATCGAGGTTTGTAAGCATTAAACAGGCAATTTATCATTTCAAATCCGCAGACAACGCTAACTTCAGACATCACAGCGAAGTGTACTTTTGTTTTTTAATTGATGTAGCAATTCCAAAAGACTTTTTGTTTCCTTGTTGTTTTTTTGCTCTATTTTTTTTATAAACTAAAATATTTTTCAACCTCCACGAGACCTGATTGTGCAGCGAAAATTTCTTAGTATGCGAGTTCCCGGTCTTCCCTCAAGGTCGGAAGGGGCGCAGAATTTCAATGGACGACTAGCTTATACCAAAGACACTCACACCACTTACAATTACTCTGATTATCTACAAAGGGGTCCCCCCCCACCCACACCCCATAGGAAATCTAGCCTGAACGAAACTTCCTTTGTCTCGGAGAAAATCTTCAAGAAGCCAAGTAATTACGTTAGAACGTAGGCTCGCGCCAGAGCGTTAGTGAGGTCCCTTAACGTCTTCCCTGGCAGCGAATTAAAAGAGAAAAGAGAATGCCACCGGATCAGTCAACTTCCAAAACGGCCCGATACTAGCATGGATAGTTTAAAGCACTTTCTGTCAGTATCCAGCTCTTTGCAACAAAGGAAATAAGACATTTTAAGGCCGTACTACGTCATTACGACTGCGAAGTTTGTTTCAGTGACTATTGCCTGTGTACATTGGAAGTGATCTTCTTGAATAGAAAATGTTTGCTGTACAATAGTGAAATATTAAAAAACAATATGTAATAACTGAATGTTTTGATATCCAGCAAAAGCATTTTGCCGTTGCTCTGAGCGTATTCTGATATATATATAATGGCAACAAACGAAAAAAACTGAATATAAAATGTGATAGAATCTAATGAAATGCCATATAGTTCAGTGATGCTGATATAGTACACTGTGATTGGTTGTCATATAACTAGTCAGAAAGTGCCACATTAAATATAAAAGTATAGGCAGTGATATCATATAGTGTGGTGAAAATATGGTAAATACGGCGTCTCTCTGCGAAAGAGATATCACATGACAGATGAATAGGAATCAAAGTCTTAGCTGGTGAAGGGTGCTCCATGCGACAGACTGCAGCCCAACTTCATGTTCGGAAGGATCTGTGTGCAAGACTCTGAGGATGACAAACAAAAGTGGACCTGCTGACAATAGATGTGGTCGAGGAAGAAATTCCAAACTCTCCAAAAGTGATGTTAAGTACTTGCTGTCCACGTGATAAACGAGAAGCCAGTGGAGATCTTGTGAATGACGTGGCTGCCAGATGCGGATGTTCACGTTTCTTCAAGAACTGTAAGATACACAGCGAGATGCGGTCTCAGTGGATGTGTAGCTGCTCGAAAACCCCTGATGATGAGCCAATCAGAAAAAAAGATAACAAATGGCGAGAGTGAAATGGACGGCAGAAATGAATAAAAGGGAGATAACCAAACCTCAAGAAAAGTGCTTCTTGCAGATGAGTCGGTGTTTGAACTGTGTGGCAGTAATCAACGACAGTTTGTTCGCAAGTTGACCAAGGACTGGTATAACAGTCAGTGTACAATGATACCTACAGTGAAGCATACGAGTAGACCAGTATTTGTATGGGGCTGCATATTAGTCATGAGTGTCGGAGATTTACGTGAAATCAAAGATATACTGACCACCGACAGGTGCAGGTAGGTTTTCATCCATCACGCCCTTCTCTCAGAAAGACATCTCATTGGGCAAGAATTCATCTTCCAACACGACAGTGGCCAAAAGCATACAGCAGATATAACGAAAAACCATATTTAACGTAAAGAGGCTGATGAAACACCCAGAGAGATGCTTTGAGCTGTACATCATCGAGGCTGTATGGGAGTTATACTGTTACTGTGAAAATCAAACGGCAACCACTTGGATGAATTGTGAAATGTGCTATAGGGTATCTGGGACAACATTCCACAGTCAGACACTGATCACCTGTATGGGAGCATGACAACAAACTGCCAAGCTCTGTATAAAGCAGAAAGCTGGCATATCAAATACTAATGCACTGTACAACATATTTATTTTGTTTTTGCATATTTTGTGAAAACATTGCGTTGTATTTTATATATCATGCAACTACTCATTATTTGTGCCTACATGAGAAATTGCTACATTAAAGAAGAGGGTAATTTTTCACATCTTCCATCACGTACCTAATTAGCAGAAGAAATGGGAGGTCTCCGTTCGCCACCAACAGCGCATAATCCTGAGAAAAACCGCTTTTGTGTACAGTGATGAAAATTTTCTTTGCAATAGATGTTTTTAGTATGCGTTTTTACTTCCGGGTAGTAGAGGTAAACTTAGTAGATGTATGGAACCTCCGACCCACTGATTTTTGTTTGTTTCACTAATACTTAGACCCACTACGACACTCTGAAGCATCTGGCCAAATCAAACTCTGAGATGAAAGATTGCCAAAACGTAGACGCATTACTTACTCTAGTTATGAGATGCAGGGTATACCCCTATCAACGAAGTGGACATGTTCACGAAATCCACTTCGTTCTCAGAAACCTCGGTGTCAGAGGTAGTTTCAACATCGGGCAAATGGGAATAGGTTCCAGTTCTTTGTTGTTCTGCATTCTGAGAACTGTACAAGATGTACAAGACCAAAAACATACTATTATAAAACATTACCACAGATACACCTTCAGTGTAACAGTTACGCTCACCAGTGACTTTCCAGGGCTTAGTCACTACGTTTACCACTGTTGCCAACCTTTGCTCCGACTTGGCGACGATGGATGAGTGTTGATAATTGTGTGGTGAGCTGCCAGGATTCCGGAGGAGTTCTTTTTGATGAATGCATCAAGTGCTGACCCTCTTGCTTTCTTCCTTCTTTCTTTTAATCTCGCGATAGCAAGAGATTTCTTTCAACACTGCTTTCCCGACAGCACTGCCGGTCTGGTCCAGCAGTTGAGAAGTCCTCCGTCTCATCCATAATCTTTGCAATGTTCTCAGACGAAAGTTTCGCAGCTAACACTTTTTCCTGCCATCTCATCGGCAAAACTGGGTCTTGTCCATCTCTCGCCGGCTGTTCCTATTGTTTTAGTTCTTGCAAATCTTCGTCGGTAAGCCGACTCCTCGTGAGAGTCGAGAAGCTCTTGCACAACATCGTCGCCTTAGCTTAACGACGCCATTCTTAGCTGCTGGCACCTCGGTCTCAGAGCCAGCAGAGTCACTGACGACGTCTGCCCACAGCTCACGCCACACCCCGATCGCGCACTTGCTCGCCACCTCTCGCCATAAATCTCTCGTGTCACCCACCAGTCGCTTTCATTACGCTATAAGATTTCCAAAAATATCTGATTCTCCATTGCGCTGTTCCTCGTGCGAATTGATTTCTTATCAGCTGATACACCTGTCGCTTTTAACTGAAGCTTCTACACTGTCTGCTTGGTTGAAGATAGTTTTCAATGTGGACCGACCTGTACCTAGCGAGTGCCATATTGTACTTCTGCCCTCTGCCTCAACTCGTTGTCTGGCCTGAATTTTTACACCCAGCGAGATAGAATGCCGCTTCGTTTTAGGCACACACTCATCACTACCACTTGATGGCCGCTTCTAATTATTTTTTTAAAATATTAAGCAAAAAAAAAAAAAGACGAGGAAAAAACGAATTTCGTAATAAAGAAGTTTCGTTGCCAGAGGTATACCTGTAATTATAAATAAATACGCGAAATAACAAGGCCCAAACACACACTCCCTGTAACTAACACATCACCGATGAGTCCACAATTATGACCGCAAGTGTACATGTATTCCCTGGCTAGCATAATCAGTTGACACCGGCAAGAACATCCAGATGGAGTTGTCAGGGCAGTCGAATAACATCACAAGCAATTCTTAATTATGGTATCGTAAAAGTATTCAGAAGACGTAAATTAAATCGGAAGAATAATGGAATTCTACTGGAATGACACTTATCCGAAATAAATGCCACAGTAAATACAGGTGACACTATGCAGGTACTTGTTACTGAACGCCAGTCATAGTTGAAATTTAAATTTAAATTAAAATGGATAGGGTCCGTGTGCGATGCTCCGTATTTTCCATTCAATATGGATGACAGTAGCAGTTTCTTTAGTGTCCTATATAAAAAGCATCATTCTTGGAAAATTAATTAACTGAGTATTTAATAGGTTAAATGTTTCAAATAAAAAGACAAACAGACATTATGGTGGTGTTGCTATCCCGAAAATATTGTAAATCTGAAAAAAGAAAGGAAAAGTACATTTTAGAGCAGAAACCGTTCACTTCGTTATCATAGAGGTTGGTTCAGCATCCAGATGCCAGTAACCAATGGAATTTCAGCACGTGCCGAAGACAGCTGATGGCTGCACGTGACTTCCAATGTGGTTGCTCATATACAAGAATGGCGCTGCTTAGAAGATATTTTGTGATAAAACCGCACAATTTTAAGCACCGAGTTTGCCCTTATTTGATCCATGTCACAGAACAAAGCGGAGTCTGAGAGCCAAAATCAGTCAGCTTTAGTAAATCAAATGAGCAGTATTGCGGATAATTCTGTCGGGTAAAATCGAGTGGCCGGACTGCTTCCGTCACGTGGCCACTCTGACGTCATGAGACGCCACAGATAACCAGTCGGTCCGGTGGTGAAATGCGCTGAGTCTTTTTAAGATATCTGAGGGAAATAAATCGCTAAATCAACATCTCCTTTTTTCTTTCCGGTACATCAGCGGGCCGGAAAAGCCACATCCCCCCTAAGCAATTTTATAAATGTTACACGCAGTTTAAAAGGAAGTGCAAAAAAAAACAAAACAAAAGAGACAAAATAAAAGAAAGGTTCCTTGTTTATCATTTAACATCCATTATTGGCTCAAGGACATACCCTGCAACACTGGTCTGCGAGTAATCAGGAATTTCCAGACACATGCCCGCCCATACAGCGACCAGTCACCGTAGTGTGCCGCTTATTTTTGCAAGCATCACCAGCTTTTAGCGCTAACGTTACAGAGTTTACTTAACCTGGTCTTTAAGATACGGAAAATATTATCCAAACACTGGGGATACTTAATAAGGATGTAGGCGACCTTAACGGATTTGGGGTTTTCCGTTAACACGCACGTATTTCAGGCATTTCTCACTGTAGTTTTTTTTCTCTCTTTTTGTTGTTTTTTTTTAAACCGGTTTAAAAATAAAAGTTTGTTGAGGGAAGAAGAAACGCCTGGGGTGATTCCTTGCCAACTCTCTGTGATCTGTGACAGTTCAGTGGTATTTTGTTGGTGAAGCAGATATCAACCTGAGGAGGGAATCTTAAAGGAAATTAATTGCTTAAAAAATAACCACCACATTGACCTTGGTTACTTAAAAACTACTGCTGGTAACGGTAATACCTCATTATAGAAATGCAGGGAGAGAGAGATGACGTCAGTACACTGAGAGAGATTACATCAGTACACAGAGATAGATAACTTCGGTACACAAAGAGAGAGATGACGTCAGTACACAGAGAGAGATGACATCAGTACACAGAGATAGATAACTTCGGTACACAAGGAGAGAGATGACGTCAGTACACTGAGAGAGATTACATCAGTACACAGAGATAGATAACTTCGGTGCACAAAGAGAGAGATGACGTCACTACACAGATAGATGACGTCAGTACACAAAGCGGGAGAGATGACATCAGTACACAGAGAGAGATTACGTCAGTACAGAGAGATAGATAACTTCGGTACACAAAGAGAGATGACGTCAGTACACAGAGAGAGATGACGTCAGTACACTGAGAGAGATTACATCAGTACACAGAGATAGATAACTTCGGTGCACAAAGAGAGATGACGTCACTACACAGATGGATGACGTCAGTACACAAAGCGGGAGAGATGACGTCAGAACACAAAGCGGGAGAGATTACATCAGTACACAGAGAGAGATTACGTCACCACACAGATAGATGACGTCAGTACACAAAGCGGGAGAGATGACATCAGTACACAGAGAGAGATTACGTCATTACACAGAGATGACATCAATAGAGAGATATATGACGTCAGTATACAAAGAGGGAGAGATGACGTTAGTGCACAGAGAGTTGGAGAGAGAACACGTTTACCAGAATGGTTAATAGCAGACGTAATCCTAATTATGATGAGAAATAAAGGTTTATCGAACATTTTCGTGGTGATATAAGAGAAGTTTTAAAAATTGTTTCTAGAAATGAACATTCAGATGTAGATAGCTTTTCCGACGTTAACCGTACAGTCTTAGGGACATTAAAATAAGACAGAGATAAAAACCGTTGGTGTCTGGACATTAGAAAGCGTTTATACCAGTCTGTCTGCCTGAAACAGTTTGCCAAATATCACTTTTCCAAACAGACTAGACACGAACTTACATAAGTTTACTTAAAAAATCCATAACCCTGAGTAATATAGGCACATATTTTTTAATGAAAATCACATCCAAGTGACTAGTGGCCATGTTAAAGGGCAGGCACTGTCACATTCTCCTTAAACAAGAAAAGAAAGTGGAAACCATGTTTGTTGCGTAAAACCGGAAGTAGAAATGTAGCCTACGTCCAACCTCGCACTGTTCGAATCGCTGGCTTACCTGCAATTTATTAGGCCCCATTGTCTCCCCACAAACCCCAGTCAAATAGTTCTGACGTCTCCGATCGAGCTAAACGCCTGCTTAAGCCTTAACAGACACTCATTTTTCCAACTCACTGTTTCAGAACAGAAAAGACCGGAACACAAGAAACCGCTGTACGAGAAGAATCAGAGCTTCTCCAGCGTCCGGGAAGTTTGAAGACATTTATCGATCTTTTAGTTCATATGGAACACAAGAGAGAAGACTCTCGTTTCTGAAGCAAGCACTTGAATAAATCGCAACCGGTCCGTGCCTGGAAGGGAAGGAGTTAGGCGGCCGACTACCTCATAATACACAAACAATTTTAAAATAAAAATACTATCAAGAGACGCTTCCCTGACGTTTAACACTGAAGAGAAACACAGTAAACACTATGGGAAGATGGCGTCTTGGCTTTTCGTGTCAGCCGTTAGAAGCGATACGATTCGTCTGGTGAGAGTAGCGTATTTAGATGGGCTCATAGGCTTGTTAAAGCGCACATCGCCTGTTCTCAAGTATAACAAATACAACGGGAAAAGGAACAGCCATGGATATCCCTACTTTTATATACTAATTACGTTTTTGCTTATCACAGCTTGGAAATTAGCGACGAATAAACTTGCTAAATACTAATATTTGCGTTTTCATAATTGCAGCTTCCCGTTGTTAATATTCAGCACGACCAATCTTAGCCCGAGTAACAGCTCTCGATCGTTCTGGGCGATCGAAGAAACTGTTTATAATAAATGTCCACTTCGGTTTTTCGAAACTAATAACTTTAAAATTGACTCATTAATATATGTTTTCTCTATTCCACTGTTTGTCTGCTGTATTTCTCCGATCATTCCAAGTACCCTCTCCTTTTTTCTTTACAAAAAACCCCTTTAGTTAGTTCGGGATGAGCCTTGGAATAGTATCCTGCTGTAAAATATAATATCGTCCCAGTAGTTTCTTCCCTTCTATGAATTCCAACTAACAAACCAACTAACTTCCTCTGAGGTAGACATCCCCAGGCTTTCGGCGATCACTCTTTAAAGTGGACACGGTACACCTCTCGTCAGACTCTTTTCAAGATAAATTCCGGAATCATTTCCATTACCGTTCTCACTGATAAACGGTTGGCTCTTTCTAGTCACTCTTCGACACATTTCACCACACTGTAGTTTGCTTCTTATCGTCTTGGAACTAATGTTGCTTTTCCACCTCTTCCGCAGCTAAGCGCGATCTTACTCGCTCTGAACTTCACAATATTACAGTGGACTGGTGACTTGGGTAATCGCAAAATTGCACTAAATCCTTCTTTCCAATAATCCTTCAGAGCTAATTACCTACTCTCTCCATCTCTCTCTCTCTCTCTCTCTCTCTCCATCTCTCTCTCTCTCTCTCTCTTCCATCTCTCTCTCTCTCTCTCTCTCTCTCTCTATCTTCGCTCTCCTCTCTCTCTCTCTCATCTCTCTCTCTCTCTCTCTCTTCTCTCTCTCTCCTCTCTCTCTCTCATATCAACGCTGTGCTCTTTTAATTTCATGTTGGAGACCAGAAAAAACTACCTTTATTTCAGGGTTCTAACACAATATAAAATATTTACTATATACATTTATTTAATCAAAGTGCACCTGGTGTGTGTGTATTTGTCGCCATATACAAATTTAAAGGAATGTCAAAACATGGCTGAATATTTATGTCGCGGTACAGATGCGTGGGGGTATAAAAGTAAGGATAGTCACAGCACTTGTTACAATCATGAAAATTACAGGTGATGCAGAAAACAGGTAAACACACTTCAATCAGCAGATTTGTCAAAAAATAGATTACACTTCGATGCGTCAATGCTATTTGAAATTATTGTTAACGGTACAACTCTGTATCTCTTATTTCTATGCCATTAAGGGAAAAGTAGTAATTGGTAGGACAAGTTAGAAATTCTACTATTAAAGCTCTCAAGTGTAGAATGTGATGCGGTGACTTTATATCTTATTTGTTACTTGGTCCTGATCCTTTAAAAAACCCCAATAACTCTGTCATTCACAAAAATAAAGGCACTAAAACGTTTTTTTTTTTTTAAAGGTGATATATTTTACTTTTAAGGCGATTTAAAACCCACAAATATTTTTACCATATACATGCATTTTTTCCAAAAAAAATCGTATTAAGAATCAAGAAAACGACGTAAATAGTTTTCAAAACGATGAATGCAGTTGAAAGATCAACAAGATCACCTAGTAAAATATTTTCTCCCACATCACGAAACAGCAACAACAACAATATCAAACCGCGCGAGCGTTTTGCGGCAAGGTTCGTGGAGAAAGATAGACATCCAAAAGTTACGTCGACCCGGAGTGGCACCTGCTGTCATCGACCCGTCACCATCAGAATTCGCGACAAACACGCCTCGCCCGTAATAAATTCTTTCTAGGCAAATATACATTTTACAGATCAAATCAAACTTCATGACGCAGGAAATGTTGTCCAAGTCGATAGAGTTGCGATTGTCAACACCGCACAACTGATAAAATCTGTGGGTAAATTAAACGTGGGTGGCATCTATATGACCAGACAATGAAGCAAAGCGTTGTGATACATTCCCAGATCACCGCCGACTACGTTATCTCGGGCTCTGAAGATTGCCTCGAGTTCAGTCCGGGCTTATTTACGCGGTCATATACCGTTTAAGGCCAAAGCTCCTATCTATATCCATATAACCTGACCTCAGTTCGCACCGTGATATTTGGCCGGTGTTTGGTAATATTTTACGCCTTTGCTATATAAAGCATCGCCAAAATCTGTGTTCGATACGTTCCTGTCAAAGTAGGCCTTCGTGCCTCTCCAACAACTGGTTGGACATTGGTGAGAACTTCCATAGATAACCCTTCAAAAAGAAATGTCATTTAATAATATATACGTGGATTATCACCAGTCTGTACAGCGTGCGTGCATGTCTATCACCCGGAGATTGCCTTCAGATCCATGGTATAAAAATCTCCATAACGAGAGACGAAGCTGTCTTCTTTGCTTCATCTTCAGTGAGTGCAAAGAAGCAGAAGGCTATTTTCACGTGACATGCACGTGGTTTTTAAGATCCACGCCATGTCGATCGCAAATGGTCTTTCGGATTTCTATGGCAGTTGTTAAAAAAAAAAAATGAAGTCGAGATCGTTCTTGGCGGACGAGTTCTGTCAATTAACATTCGGTATCTTGTTTTCTCGGGAAGTTCGTCGTTTGCTAAGCCTGGAAACTGAAGACGTTTAGTTCCTTTTTGTATTTACTATCCATCACTTTTAATGTCTTTCTTCTTCTCGCTTCTGCAGACAAATGCGCAACGGTTATTACCAGCACGCTCGTGATCCCGAGGCGGATCGGCCGTAGACGGAAGCAGAAGGGGGCCGGCCGTTTCCGATCCACCAGTTATTAATTCGTCAGCCCTCCCCGCCCGTCGGCCTCTGTTGTATCAATCGGCAGAGTGACAAGAAATCGAGTGGGGCACCCGCTGTTTTTTGGCAGCTCTCCGGGAAGAGGGGGGGGAGGCGAGATCGTGGCAGGTCCACACTGGTGCAACAAGGAGCGAGTCGCGTCGGTGACAGCAAAAACACACAAAGGAGAAACTCGCGTTCGAAAGGACGGAAATGACGCGAAGAGCTTTTCTCGGGTGTCCGTTGTTGCTGCTGCTGGTGGTGGTGGTGAGAGGAGGAATGAGATCGAATAGCGGAGACCATTTTTCCCTTAATCTCAAGAAACTCCTTAAAGAAAGAAACGTTTAACGACTTTAATACTCGTAGCAACAAAAATTCCCACTCCTTCTGTCGTAGCGCCGGAAAGACTGTGGGCGGACAGGTGGCGCTAGGTGGCAAAAGTGCTGACCCCTTGCATGCCTAATCAGGGAATAGCGTGCGCCCGCAGTTCTAAAGGTCTTGACTTGTGAACTTTACCGCTTTGGGCTCCAAGAGTTCCGAGGCGATCTGATTTAAACGCGTCGATTGCCAATTTCAGCAGCTCGTACACAAAGCCCATCGCTCCCAGCCATCTCTCTCTACTCTTTGCTGTCTTTGGCGCGATGCCAGCGAGGAAACTCACGTCCCCATCCTCCTCCTCCTCCTCCCACACCTTCCCGGCGAAATCCACGCGAAAGGCAGGCAGGCAGGCGTCCGCCCAGCCTCTGAATCATCTCGGATCTCGTGCACTCTCGCGAGATGAGAAACATTCATTATTCTAATTAGTTCTGTTACCGTATTTCCAGTTTAAAAGAGAGAGGGGATATATTACTGCGCCTCGGAAACTCCAGTCAGTTAATTATGACATTCCCTTTTATCGGTGAAAATAACGGCAGCTACGTTTGTTTCTTCGGCTAAATATTCCATCACAGATCGGAGGCTGGGCGACACCTGGAAACAAAGACGTTTCGTAAAGTCGCCAGACTTGTCTCTTAAATACGTAATTACCGGGGAGGCGGGGGGTGGGCGTCAGAGCACCCGCCGGATAAAGCCACCATCATCATCATCATCATCATCCACCAAGCTACCATCCAGATAAGATGCAGACTGAAAAGCCTCTTAACGGGACAAATTGCAATTATTTTTTCTCTCTCCTCCTTTTACTCGTAGTCCGATGTTCCATTATTCACCAGAGAAACGGTTGTGAGGAAAACAAGCGTTAGGAGGAGGAGCCGTCGCGTGGCACACCGGTGCCTGCCAAAGATACAACTCTGGAGAGGAGTCGCTGGTGCCAGTGGCTGGCTGCGTGAAGAAGAGCGACAAGAGACCGTTCTGGTGAGGAGGGGAGGGCTTTTAATGTTGCCGGCCATCCCGTTATATTAATGTTTTTTTGTGAAAAATGTAACTTAAAAATCTTATTCTTTGCTGATTCGAGACTTATAATGACCGAAAATGGGCACTGCACTTACTGCGTGGTTGGTGCATCACCAGAGTTATCGTACCCCCTTCTAGTATTGCTATGGTTATTGACCAATTCCAAGGCGTAAAAGAAAGGGGGAGGGAACATTGGCTTAAATGCCAGACTATCTCTGGTGTTACACACCACATCCACGGAGGCTGTCTCCAAGAAAAACGGTCTTTTAAAACCGGAATATCTCTGGCCTTGTATGGCTAATATTAATTGAGTGATGTTAAGTTAAGTAAAGCTTTACCTTTTTTAAAAAACAAAAAAACGTGCGTAAATGGTTCGGTCTTTGCGGATTGGCGTTTTTTTTTTACATACGCTATCCCTAGACGCCTAGCCCTTTGTTATTAAAACTCGTAAGGGATCCGCTGACTGTCTCACGTCTTCTACAAACCGAAACAATCGAGCGACGGACCTCGGTTTGTTTTCCGACGAAAATTCTTCCGGTAAACAAAGCTGTGCCTGTGTGGCAGCGTAAGTTCTCCGAGATCCGTGAAACAGTAAAAGAGGCAAATGATATCGTAAAATGCGAGGAGGAGAGAGAGAGAGAGGAAGAGAGGAGAGAGGAGAGAGAGAGAGAGAGATGAAGAGATGGAGGAGAGTTGAGGAGATGGAGAGAGAGAGGGAAGAGAGGAGAGAGAGAGAGAGAGAGAGAGAGGAGAGGAGAGAGAGAGAGAGAGAGAGGAGATGGGGAGGGAGAGATAGAGGGAAATGGAGAGAGAGAGAGGATGGGGGGGAGAGATAGAGGGAAATGGAGAGAGAGAGAGATGGGGAGGGAGAGATAGATGGAGATGGAGAGAGAGAGAGAGAGAGAGAGGAGAGAGAGAGATGGAGATGGAGAGAGAGAGAGAGCGGCGTCAGGCGGCAGAACTCGGCCAGCTGCTGAGGAAACAATAGAGTGCGAAAAACTGCAATCGCAGTCAGTTCGACAAAAAAATAAAACTAACGAAAAGGAGCGATGATTTAAAAAAATTCTTCAGTAAAACGCGCGATCAACTACTGTGCATCATCAGGTTTTTGGCACCACGAAATGCGAACAAGAGACGGCTGTTGTTGATTTCGGTCGTCCCGCAGAGGAACTGAAAGCCTGTTGCTGTGGGAGTGAACATCCAGCTGCTTAGCTCCCCGTGGCGAGAGGAAAAACAGAAATGCTAACGTGATTATCGTCATTAGGGAACTATTTGTTAAGTCAGAACTTCGGAACATATCACCAGTGTTAGACACAACAGATCCGTTTGATTTAGTATATCTATAATAAATGAATAAATGGTACAAAGTTTTCAGGATGGGCCAAGCTGCACAGATTGGGAGCGATACCTGACGATGTTTGAAATAAACAAGCGAGTAAAAGACAATGTGTTACCCCGAGGACCGGCTCGTCCGTCTTGTGCAGTATATGCAATTTCTGTTAAGATGGGAAAAGTGAGATTCTTTTTGTTTTTAAATCGGAAAGAGCGCCATCTGCTCTCCTTCCGTTCGCACAGCAAGCAAACAACATGACAATCGAAAGCCCGCGTTTAGAGCGAAATCGCGTGCTAAAAATTCCATGGCTGGAAGAATTCTTTCAGATTTTATATGAAAACAAAAGCAAGAAAAGAAGGGAACGAACGAACAAAACAAAAAAAAAATATGAAAGGAACCATATGGTGAATGAGAACATTTAGTTAAGATGAATTAGCTTGGACATCTTTAAAGTATTACAGTACTGGGATTAATTATGGAAACAAACAAACGAATATAATACGCACACGAGGCAGTATCACAGAAAATACACAGAAACGAGATGAACACGCTGAAGGGTACACTGTAAGTGAGCCCTTTGTTTTATATAGAGCATGACAACTCCCACACAGGTTATTAATGCACGACTGTAGAATGTTGTCCCAAATATCCTGTAGCACTCTCCGCAATTCATTCAAAGTGATTGGTTGCCACTGGGCTGTCACAGTGGCCATATGTAACCCCCCCCCCACATAGCCTCGGTGATGCTCCATGTCAGGTCTCTGTGCAAGCCAGAGCATTTTTGTGAGTCGTCCATCAGCCGCTGTACCGTTCCAGATAGTTTTTTTTTCTTTTTTAACCAAATTGGCTGCATGCTTGGGGATCAGGTGTCATTTTGAAAAATTAATCCCAGCCCAATGAGATGTCTTTCTGAGAGAATGGCAATGATGGATGAAAACCTACCTGCTTATACCAGTCGGCAGTCAGTGCACCTTCGGCTGATATGCGGACCCATACTAGCCTTAATCCACTCCAATGTTTTACTGAAGCCGTTATACCTCTCCCCTGTCCGCCTTCAAAGAAACTGCTGCTGGCTACCGGCAAACAGTTCAGTCCTGAACTCACCTGTAGAGAGAGAACCTTCTTCCAGGTCTGGTCATCATCCCACTGCTTCATTTCTGCCGTCCATTTCACTCTCGCCGTTTGACTGCTTCTCCTTGGTAAAGATTTCAGCCAGCTACACATCCACTAGGACCACTCTGTGCTCATGTGCTTACTGTTTGTTCTCAAGAGCCGTTAACCCCCGTACTAGCGGCTAGGTCATTCGCAAGATCTCTACTGGCTCATTCTGAAGTACTCAATTTTATTTTGGAATGTTTGGGTTTTTCTTCCTCGATCCCGCCTGTTGTCAACAGTAACAGCTTAGCGTATCCTCTCAGTCTTGCGCACAGCTCCTTCTGAAGCACGAAGTCGGACCGCAGTCTGCCGTATGGAGTAGTAGCCTCCATTAGCTAAGACTTTGTTCTATACGTTTTTCATGTGATATTTCCTCCCAAGGAGCCATCGTAATGACCACACCACAATGATCTATCTCACTGCCTATGCTTTTATAGTCCTTCTGCAGGTGCTTGCATGACAACCAATCGCAGCGCACCCTATCAACAACACGTGACTGTATTGTGGAGCACATGGCTTTTACACTTGAGACACGATTCTATCACGTGTCATTTGCAGTTGATACTCAGATTTTCCTTTGTTTTCAGGAATTATTTTTCAAATACTATTAAGATCCTTCTATAAGTAAAAT
>JACATO010001004.1:445000-449108 GCA_018389105.1 Nautilus pompilius | reverse complement strand
TCTCTCTCTCTATCTTTCTCTGTGTGTGTGTTAACTGACGTCATCTCTCTCTCTGTGTAACTGACGTTAATCTCTCTCTCTATCTTTCTCTGTGTGTGTGTGTAACTGACGTCATCTCTCTCTCTGTGTAACTGACGTAATCTCTCTCTCTGTGCAACTGACATCTCTCTCTCTCTGTGTGTAACTGACATCATCTCTCTCTCTCTCTCACTCTCTCTCTCTCACGGCACGGAGACACACGAATACTAGCGAGGTGCCGATCGATTGGCAGATAATCGGCAGGCTGTTATCAGCCACCTGTCCCGACTAATCGATCGGCCGATACTTCACAGCGGTTTTTTTTTTTTTTGTTTTTTTTTTTTTTAATCTGTTTAGTCAGAAGGAACTGGAATGTGGCTCCTCCGCTCCGTGTTTTCCGCGTTACACCTAGTCCTGTCGGCAAATCGGTTTATCCAGATTAACGCATGACCAGGAACGGTGATCCAGCTTGAAGTTGAAAATAGGTGGGAGTTACAGATGGTAAATCCCAAACGTACTCATTCAAACATTCACTCGTCACCTCCCCTACAGGCGCAAAATCCTATAAACACACATTTTAGCACAATGGGTACAGATGAATATCTAACTGTGTGAAAGCCAAAGAACTGAAAGTAATATTGGTCTACAAACAGATTCGAGATTGAAAACGATCAGGTAAGTCCTTCACAGGTATAATTTAGTATCTAAAGTCAAAGGTCTTACATTATAGTGCAGAAGCATAAAGGTTTTGCCACTCTCTGTATCGAGGCGGTCTTACCGTTGGTAAAACTCGTTCATCATTTATAGAAGATAAAGGTGCGCATAACTGCAACTGTGTCAGCTTTCTTCAGCCTTTTAAAGTAGGAAGTACTTCCTCTTTACCATAACAAAGAGCCCTCACGCTTGGTCAGCGGGAGAAAGTTAGGATATCCCTCGATCTCTTTCCCTATAACAACAATGCTGTTTTGTTTCCTTGTTATTTTGCTGATTTAGTTCTTAGGGATTTCCAGTTTACTTTTCTTGTATAATAACTGGAAGCTTCTTTCTTTTCCTGTTGCTATTTTTTCGTACCTGTCCCGAAGTCTGGTTACTGTCGCCAGTGATTCAGCAGCAGAAGACTATGCCTAAGCCATCAGAATTTGTATCGTATCGGAGTCTGTGATTACATTTCTCCTGGAACTTTGCATACTGCGTAACCCGTTCGTCTTGCATCTTTTCAATCTCTTCTAACAACCAGTGCCTTAATCCATCCATCCACATTCACGACTTTACATTGGGACCTCAACTTGAAGCGAAAGTCTAAACGTAGGACAATATAGGTTTTCTTATCGGTCGTATACTTATGTAAACGCCTTTGCACAATTTCTTTTAGGCTGATCCAATGGAAGTTCTTGCAATCGTCTAGATAGCAACTTCTGTGATCTCGTAAACAAGCTTTCTTAGTCAGGCTCCATTGACATAGAGTTAGATTTTAGATATTATGGTCTACTGACTGAATAGGCAACAATTGGGAGGTCTTTGCTCAGTATTACCGTCTAGCGTGCAACATGAGCTGTTCCAGTGGACAGATACACCAACCTGTGTTTTGGAATTTCCAGTTCTTACTGACGGACCCTTACCTTTTGTGAGGCATCAGGAGAATGGATGGTGGAAGCGGCTAACTAACTCTTGGTTAATGCGAAAGATATCCTTTACTGCTCGTTGGCTAAATATGATATCACTAGTGCATGGTTATAGATTATGGATGAAACAAGAGAGTGATAGTAATCTGGTTTTGAGAAGTCTAGCTACCGTGTCGGCAACATTGCGTCTAGAGACCGGACAAACTTGATCCGGTGGTATTTAAACGTTTTTCAAACCAGCCAAAATTTGGCGTCCCAGCAACCAATGCTATACTCGTCATTTCCTCTTTAGCATTTTGGGGAGGGCATGGGGTTGGAAAGCAGGGTTATGCATATCTGGTATCGCTGTCTAACTGAAAATGCTATGATGCAGTATATCAGGGGTGCCCAAAGTGCGGCCCGCGGTCTATTTTGCGATTTGGTTTTTATTTAAATCAGGTGTAATGAATAGGAAGGACTTGTCTTGAATCAAGTCTCTTCATGATGTACATGAATTTGATCTTATCAGATTTAAGATATGCATGCATGCACTCAGAAAACTAATGCGGGTTTAAGCATGTCTGATCTTCATGTCTCGTATGCGTACAGCAGGAGCAGTATGTGTACGTACGCATGCGTGCAGCAGGAGCAGCCATTATTGAGTTCATTTGCTTAGGTATCTGTGTCTACTGTCTGCGCGCGCCTGCGTGTTGTGATCAGTGCCGTGGCCCCATGAGACATGAAAGAACATGCAAATCATTGGACGAATCTGGAGCTATTTAAACTAAACCTATCAAGACAGCCAACAAATCGCTCAGTCTGCCTTTCTTATCATGACGGAACCAAAATGGCGACGGCTTGAAGAGGAGTGTCGACGATTTCAAACCCGATGGACGGAAAAATATTTTTTTGATCTCATCAATGGCAAGTGTGTTTGTTTAATCTGCCGGGATCCTATCGCCATGAAGGATTACAATTTGAAACGCCATTACGAGTCCAACCACAAGGAGTATTTTCTTCTCGAAGGTTCCGAACGGATTCAGCAATTGAAGGCTTGCCTCAGCTCTCAACAACAGCTCTTTTATCAGCAGAATGCCAGTCACGTGGTCGCTCAACTCATAGCACAGCAAGGTCGACCGTTTGCTGAAGGTGACTTCGTTAAGGAGTGCATGGCCAAGGTTGTTGATATACTCTGCCCCGAATAGCGTCTCGATTTTGAGAACGTTAGCCTATCCAGAAACACAATAACGCGCAGGATTGACGACGACCTGTCTGCCGATATTGCTAATCAACTCTCGGAGAAGGCTGCAGAATTTGAATTTTTTTCAATCGCCTGTGACGAAAGTAATGACGCTACTGATACCGCTCAACTGCTCCATTTTTGCGAGGTGTTGATAAAAACTTTTCCATTACGGAGGAGCTGCTCAGTCTTACCAGCCTTAAATCTACAACTACAGGCAGAGATATATTCGATGCTGTTGCAGCTGCAATCGACAGTATGGGCCTCGATTGGGCAAAGCTGTGCGGGGTCACAACAGACGGAGCTCCAGCCATGGTGGGAGAGCAATCACCATTCTATTATAGTACATACACACCATCCAATACGTAAACCTTATGCAATGCTAGAACAATGCCACCATATTTAGCCATTTAACTGTTTTTTTGGATGTGTCCTATTTATAGGACAGAGGGTCTCATTGATGTGTACTTTAGTGCGGCCCGCGGCCAAAAACGTTTGGGCACCCCTGCAGTACATATCATAGCTAGGAGATAAGTAACTGAGTAGCTTTCTATATCTAATGTTTGCTACAAATGACCGAGGCTGCAATCATCAGCAAGCATCTCTTATTCTTCGGTGTATGGTTGTGGATCCTCGAAAATCTCTGACATTCCACAGCCTTTTCTCGTCAAGTTGATCGTTTACTACACAGCCTGGCCCGGGTTCTTCATATTTTTCTCTCTCTTTTCTTTTTTTTTGCATCAGCAGCAGAGTTGTTTGTTCTGTCTTTAATGTTTGCCGAGGCCCTTCTGTACTGCATTCGGCAACATGTCTCACCTTTAAACAGTCCATCATTCCGGCGGTCGTGACGTCTCTGTGGCTTATCGACCTCGAGAAATTTCTTGACTTCAGAGATCGCCTTGGGTGGAATCTTCCTGAATCACGAGATGATCCCATACCCAGCTCTCTGGAGACACCTCTCTACCTTACCAGGAAATGGACGGTGTGCCCGACGGTCAGTCCGCTACAGATCTAACCTCTAATTCCTCAGCTGAACAACATTTGGGGGGGAGCCCTAAGCAGCCCCAATATTCAGTTTTTAAAATAACACCAATTAAAATATGGGTCCCATGACACCGGTGATTAATCAGGCAGAGGTCCCCTGCTGGCAGGTTATCCATTCCAGCTACAGTAAGAACAGTAATGTTTACCTTTCCTAGGCAGAAGGCGCCTGGCTTTTATCACAGTACACACCCCAACCAAAACATCC